>JBAMBD010000015.1:2330000-2400000 GCA_037043625.1 Drosophila melanocephala | reverse complement strand
TGCAACCGGCAGCAGTGACAACAACAGCAACAAAATCACATTTAATGTACAAACTCTACTTAGTAAAATTCTGATTTTGATTTCTGTTTAATTTGCGATTTTTTCAAACAGCTTAAATCAACTTTTGACAAATCTCTAATTTCATTTGCATTGCCAAAAATTTGTGCAATTTTCCATTTGCAGCTTATTATATTTGTACAAAATTAATTTATTTCTATATTTATTTTAAATTATAATGTTTTTAGTAGTTATTGTCCCATAATACTTCAAATATCATATTTTCAGGTGCTTAACTGAAACCGCAATTTGATCGATTGAAATACTGTTCCGTAACCAAAACTTGTTACTTTTTTTTGTTTAATAAAGCAGTTTGAGGAACCAATATTATTACTCCATATATAGAAAAAAAAGTGGAAACAGTTCGTCAAATGTACCTTAGAAATTATTCTTTATTTAACGATAACCGATTCGGTTTGACAACTTGATTTATATAGCCATCACTTGATCTATGCATCAACTAATTTATTTATTTACTAAGAACAGTTTGCATACAGTCCACGAATGTTTAAATTTATAACATTAATATAATATATATATATAATTTCAAAGTTTAGGTTTCAAATTAAGAATAAATTGATTGCCGCTTGTTTTGTATAATGGTGTTAATTGGGAGTATAATCACTCACAACTGCAACTGTAATTGAATACATTTTAAAGCACTATTTTCCATTCAATTTCCAAATATTTCACTGCTTTTAAATAATTGCACAAAGTAGATGCCCGTAGGCCCAAGTCATATTGAGTAGTAGTGTTGGTGGGTCAGCTATTAAATATTTGCAATTCAAAAATATTCTTATTTTCATATTATATACACTATATATATATATATATATTTTCATATGTGGCAGACACAAATTAATGTTTAATGACAATTGGGCCGCTGTCAAGTGGAAAATCGAATTGGAGCGTGTTAAAAACAAAAATATAAATAAACAATATTAAAATTTTCCCGATGATAATGCAACAGCATGTGCTACTCGTATACATACACACAAAGATATGTGTGTGTGTTTGTGTGTGTGCGTGTGTGTGTGTGCATATACAGCTATGTGGAGTGTCAGCTGTTTATGATGCGTTTACGACACGTCAAAGGACACGCACACGCGGCAGGCCAAAGGCATGGCTGGCAACAGGGTCGGCTCGAGGGGCAGAGCGTGCAACAACAGCATCGTTAAGGGGCGCCTCCAATGTGCGGCCCACAAGTTCGTAAAACGAACGGGTCCCAGGACAAAGAAATAGTGCGACCATAGTTGTAGTTGTTCCTGATCAAATTCATTGTTGCTGTTGCTGTTGCTGTTGTGATTGCAAAACACGCAAATTGTTGAGCTGAAGAATATTTTCAGGGCCCCAGGTTGGGCGCCACGTTGAGCCGCACGTATATAAAAATAAAAATCCAAATAAAAATCCAAATAAAAATGAAAAAGCAACAAAAAATGAATTTATTTGATTCGTTTGATGCTCGTAAAAATCAATGAAAACATTTTTTGGGCAGACGGCTGCCGTCTTCTGCGCCAATCTGTCTATCGCTCTAAGAGCGTGTTGCTATTGCTATTGCTATTGCTATTGCTATTGCTATTTGCTCTTGTTGTATCTTGTATGGATGTAGTTGTAGTTCGAGTTGTCTTTGGGAGCCATTCAAATGAAATGCCGTCGAAAAGTTTTGTGAGCCAAGTTTCGTATGAAATTTGTAGCAGCCCGAAAACAAACTATAAAACTTGAAGTTTGAGTTTCTTTGAAAGCGTTTTAGTTTTTTTTTTTTTTTTTTGCCTCTGCCTGGTTGTTGTAGTTGCCTTGCCACGTTTTTATGTTGTAGGTAGAATGGAATGTGTTTGAAGCCAGTTAATTGGATTAACACTAAAGATGCTTACGCGTATATATATATATATATATATATATATATATATATATAAGTGTGTGTGTGTGTGGGAAGTTAAATTCGATTTATGACCGAAATGATTTAATTGCCAAAATGCCAAAGCGATGCAGCTGACAATGGGATTCCTGGGGGCTATTTTTGTGTTTATTTAGAAACTTTGAAGCTCAAGTCGAGCGTAGCAAAAGTGTTTTGAACTGTGAACATTAAGTAGAAGCAAGACTCAACTTTAATGATACACTTCGGGTCTTCCCAAGGCAATTAACTGGATAAAATAATTGTAATAAGCCACACAGAAGCAACTCAAAATTCGATTTGATATTTGCAGTCGGAAAATTGTTGTCGAAATAGTAATTATATATGTGTGAGGATTAAAGTACGAACATGTAAATTAAATCAAATACGGACTAAAGTCTGAATATTGTGTGTGTGTGTGTGTGTGTGTGGCAAATTATTTGCCCCATAACCTTTGGTTGTCGGTTCAAATTACAGGTAATTGCTCACCTAGCGCATTCTTTGGCTTGTTGTCTTTGCTGTCAGTCTTCACATTTTCGCAGTAATTAATTAAAGTGGCCAGCACGAAATTAGTGGACGACGACGAGTGGGCTACGAGTGGAAGAGTGGACGAAAGGACAAAAGGACGAAAGGACGCAAGAACGAGACGATGAGGGGACAATTCCATGCTTTTGACTCAAGTAAATCAAAGTTGAACCCAGTTGCTGCTGCTGCTACTGCTGCTGCTGCTTCTGGTCTGGTCTGGTAATTTGATCAGTTCTCTGTTGTTATTTGTTGTTGTTGTTGCTGGTTCTAGTTGCTTTTGTTTTAAGGACACAACAGCAATTTTTCCACATTGTCGAGCATTCGCTGGGCTAATAAGTAAGTTAGGTAGCCGAACAGCCGGTAAGGTCCGGACTGGTATTAGCCTTAGCCTTGGCCTGGCTTTCGGTCTTTAGTCTTTTGCATATGGAAACGGAATCCCATCAAATGTAAACGTGGCTCAAGTTGCCTGCTGCTTGCTGCCTGCTTCCTTCTCTGTTGCTCTCTCTCTCGCTCTCTCTCTCTCTCTCTCTTTCGCTCTCTCTTGCTGTGTGTGCAACGAAATAAAATTAGCTCAATGAGCATTTGTGCAATCAAGTGATTTTAAACAACAAAAATTGGGGGCTGTAATCGAAGTTGAGCAGCAGCAAGTAAGCAAGCAACCCTTCAAACCAAGAAGCAAAAAAAAAAAAACGTAAAAAGGGTTGTGCAACCCCTGCTTGTGGCAAATAAATTTCACACATATTTGCACACTCACACATGCAGTGTGTATGGGCGTGTGTGTGCGTCAATAACTTTAGGTACAAGGTCGTCATCGTCTTGGTTGATTGTGATGGAAATAATAAAAATGAACGAGTGCAAACCCCAAGCCCAAATTCGTTTTATGAGTACTACTACTGCTCCGAGCAGCATATGAAAATGCCATGTTATGTTAGCTTAATTTTTTTGAAAGCGAAGGGATAGGGGAAGGGGTTGGGGTTCCTTCGGCTAGGGTGTGGGAGTTATCTGCATGTAAACAGGCGCAGCACAAAGCCAAGCGATTCTTGCACATGACTCATGAGGTGGCTCTCTGGTCTCTGGTCTTAAAAAACAAAAAAAGGGTTTTGTTCTTTTTTTGTTTTCACTGCCTGCACACACATCAGTGTGCTGTAGGTCTTCACACACACACACACACACACACGCACGCACACTCCCTTGGACATATGTGTGTGTTTTGTTTAGGGTCGTGTAGTTGTGGGACTTCAGAATTTGGTTGGCCGAACGATTATTGCCGCACAGATCATTGGACAACAATTGTAAATTGATTAGAGCGACAAACTTGGCCATTTGATTTCGTATCGAGTTCCACAGCCCCTCTTCGCCCCCTTCTTGTGGCGCCGGGCGGAAGGGGGGCGGGGCGGGGCGTGTTATAGGAGGGCGTTCTTTGAAGTTCCTCCTCCTCCCGCTGATGATGTCATTTTGAGCATGAATTAGTTCATTTCGCTGTAATTCGATGTTGAACTGTTGTCTTCTATTTCGCTAGTTTATTATTTGCCCAGATTGAGTTCGTTTATTTTAGTTGGAACAGCTTTAAAACAAGTTTGTCGATTCCTCTGCTAATTTGCATACTCATTTTTCATTTCATTCCAGACTTAATAGTCTCGTAAAAAGGCCGGCATATTTGTTGACGATGAAGAATATATTCGATTACAATCTGAAGTTTGTTGTCTTGATGTTATTATCCCTTATTATTACTCACTGTTCCATTCTACCCTAAATTGTCACTTGCCTAAGAACTATTCGTGTTTTTATCATTTCTACTGCCTGATAGACGAACCGAACTTGTTTAAGGTCACTTTAAATTGGCTTTAAGCTTTGAACTTTTGCCAAGCAAACACAACCACAGACACATATGTATATTGCCATTTGCTATGCTTTATGACAAGGTACACTCACGTGTGTGTGTGCGTGTGTGTGTGTGTGTGTGTGTACCTTCAAAATCAACGATACGATCATTATTATGTTGATTATCATGCTGCTCGCTGGTTACTTTCATTGCGTTGCCTTTGCTTTCTTCCTACGTTTTTGTCAAGCAGTGCTGCTCTGGAATGAGAAGAGAAGTGGATGAGGATGTGGATGTGGATGTGGGTGTGGGTTGGGGAATGGGGAGTGGGGAATGGGGAATAGGAGATGTGAAGAGGAATTGGAATAGGAATAGGAATGGGGAATTGGTATGGGAAACAGTGGCAACAACGCTAGAATGTCACATTTGCCACGACACAATTTCCTTTGACTGCCAAGCATTTTCTTCTCCAACAAGAAACCAGGAACCCCAAGGTAACCCACACACCCACACACACTCATACACACGCACACACACACACACACACACACACATTCTTCTTTATTTCTATTTTTATGTGTCACACACACGGCGAAGGAGCCACGCATTTTATTCCGCTGCGCATTTTCACTCCTTTCTTTCTTGCTTCACATTTTTATTTCATTTTATTTATATTATTTTATTTTATTTTATTTTTTTTTTGCATTTTTTCACATCTAGTTCACCTCCAAGCTCGTCCCTTTTAGCTCCTTTGGCGTTTCTCGCACGCGGCACGACATTCTCCGACATTCTCCCAATTGTGTTATAAATTCAAAAATGAATAACGCACGTTTGCCTGTGGTTTAAAATTCTATTTTATTTTATTGCCATTGCCTTGTCACCTCCTCGTAGACGGCTTCCTAGTCCGTACTCCTGCAGCACCACTTCTCTGGTGGCTGGTGACTCTATGGTTCAGATACAATATACACCTGCATGCTGGGGTTTATCGAGTTTTCGGCTTGGTTTCCTTTATGAAATGCTTTCACTTTTTCACAATGGCCGAACTGTATTTTTATTCCATTTTCTGTTTGTTGTTCATGGTTCACTTCACGTCTCTTGGCTTTCCTTCGTTTTCCAAAACTCGCTCAATTAAAACATTTCGTGTCGGATATTGCAGGACTTGACTTTGCCCAGCAGCAACAGTACAACAACAAAAAAAAAGGAAAAAAGAAGAAAACTTCAACTCAAACAGAGACCTGGACCTGGGACTCCGATTCGGACTCGGACCCACTGGCTCTGGCCCCAATGCCAGCGCTGCCACATACATATATCAAAAGCCAGAGCAGAATTGCCTTTTGTGTGCCGAGTTTCTTTTTTTTTTTTTCTATTTTTTTTTTAAAGCTGCTTAAGAGTTTCGACCGCCTGTGCCCCATAGATCGAAGCGTGCATTTTGCTGTTGGCTCTGGCATTTTTTATGAGCTCACTTCACTTGGCCTCTTTTATTTTGTGGATTTATTTTTGCTCCACAAATTTATTAGCCCAACGCGGCTCAATGTTTTTTAATGCTTTTTTTTTTTTTTTTTTTTTTTTTGAGGTGTGTGCAGTCGGCCAATGTGTAACTAGCGATTTGACAACAAACAGTTGGCGATCTAGCTGGGAAAAAAATAAAAATAAAATTAAAATGCTGGCAATAATTCATATTTGTGTTGGGCAGCTGAAATATTTGAATACTGAATAAAACCAAACTTGAAAATAACCTTGGCAAACTTGGCAGTATTGAAAGCAAACTAAACACAGTATTTATTAGGAATTCCATAAATATCAAATAATTATTAAAATATGTTCTTGTTGACAATGTATTAAATCAATTGAAAGGTTGACAATATACATATAAATACCACTAATACGAGCCAAGTCAATTTGTGTTTGCACATAAATAGATAGAAATTGTGATTAAATTCCACTTTGATTGTCTCTTGCAAGAATGTGCAGAGCAGTAATCCAATATCAACAACACTGGTAATAACTAATATCCATCACGGCTCCCAGCTAAGGAATTTAATTGGGCATTCACATATAGCGACAATATCGGAATATTTGACAAACATCCAAACGTTGAAATATACATTTGGTATGCAATTTCAGCACTTATTTGACTTTGATATCGAAATACATTATCTATACATGTATGTATATATATATATATATATATACATGTGTGTGTGTGTGTGTGTGTGTGGCAGGCATGTCTCAGCTTGTCATATTTATATTATACATATAACTCAATTTCCTACGCTTGATGGAACATTTGCATTCCACATGCAAATTTGACTTTGATGAGCTTTTCATTTTTCTGCTGCTGCTGCCGCTGCTGCTGCTGCTGCTCCTGCTTATTATTCCCTTTTACAGTGTGCGCCAAAAGCGTACGCATGCTAATTAAATTGTACTCACTTGCTTTCTCTCTCTCTCTCTTTGATTACAGCATTTCCATATTCATAAAATCTCAACTGAAATCTGGCAACTGGAAACTGGGCTGTATTTTTTTTTGGACTTTGCTGGTAAGTTTCTAAATTCACTTGAAAGAGAGCAGAGAGCGCCGCATACAAACATGTATGGTCGATTATATTGTACACATGTATATATATATATATATATATATATATATATATGTATGTGTATACTTTGTTTATTTTACCGTTTTATCAAAGAACATCACAACAACAACAACAACAGGAGCAACAAAACTTATTGGAATTTGAAAATGTCGACATTGACATGCGCTGAAAGCGTTGTCAGTTTTTGTTACCCCATCCCTTAGCCGTAAGCCCCCGCTGTCCATCTGTCCATTGCATGTTGTCACCCAACAGCAATAACAACAACAGCAAAACAACAACAACAAAACAACAACAACAACATCTGACTTTGGGGCCATCGTTTTTATATCAGTTTTATTGTGTTTTATGTCGCAGCAAAGTCAACCAAAAATCGGCTTAAAAATTCAAGAGCAACAATCCATAAGATGCGTATCTTGTGGCTTTTATGCGGCTGCCGCTGGCATTAGGTATCTCTCCTCCCCCCTTCGCTCGCTCCACCACCCCACCTCCAAATACTCGTGTTGCCTCTATCTTAAACTCTAGCTAAAGATTTTCATTTTCTATTTCATAAAGTGTCGCTGGACAAAAGTTGAGAAGCTCCGAGCGTTTTCCACATAACATGTTGTCTCTCCCTCTCTCTCTCTCTCTCTCTGTCTTTCTTCATCTCTGCCCCTTCTTGCTCTGAGATATGCATCTCAGCTGCCTGCGTGTTGTGTGTGTGTGTGTGTGTTTGTGTGTGGCATTTTAATGTCATTGTCTGTGGCTTTTTGGGGCTCTGCGACTTTTTATTTGGTTTTGTTTTTTTCTTTCTTTTTCTTTTTGTTTTTTTTTTTGTTTTTTTGGGTATCTTTTCTGTTAGGCCAAAGTAAATCAGTCAACGGCGGCATCAGCTACAACTACAGCTACAGCTACAGCTACAGATGCAGCTACAGCAACAGATACAGATACAAATGTATCCGTAATTGCGTGTTGGCCGTGCAGCTGCCTCAGCGTCGCCGTTTTGTTTATGATTTGTCAAGATTTTAATCCCCGAAAATGTGTTTTAAATTGCAGCGCCTACGATAAGAATGGGACCAAGGGGACAGGCGGCAGGGGGTGGTGGAGGCTGTTAATAGTGGCAGGGGTAAACAGCAGAAGATGCAGTCAACAACAACAACTACAACAACAACAACATAAGCAGCAAAAACAATAAAAAAAAAAACTTGAATCTTGGCCAAGTTAAAGAGTTGCGCTGCATATGTGTGCCTGTGTGTGTGGGGAGTATCAAATGGCTTAGGGAGAGGGAGTGTGTGTGCGAGTGTGTGTGCGAGTGTGTGCGCGAGTGTGTGCGCGAGTGTGTGTGTGTGTGTGTCGGAGAGAGTGGGATTGAGACAGACATATGGCGAGCATAATTTGAAAGAAAACCGAACTGGCTGCGTGGGGAGTGCTAATAAATTCACCTTTTACCGCAAAATATTGCCAACATTTGCAAAAGACAAACAGCTAAAACCCACACACACACACTCACTCACACACACACACACACACACACACAGGCAGAGAGACACACGCAGATAGACAGTTGTGTTGCTTCTGCCCCGCCTGCTCGCATCCCATCATATGCATGTGGGCGGTTTGGCAACATAAATCTATCTCTTGTAACAGTGCCACCCGTTCCTCTCCCCCTCTACCCTGTCTCTGACTTCTGATTGAGGAAAAGCTCCGACAACGTGGTCGTCGTCGTCGTCGCCGTCGTCGTCGTCGCCGTCGTCGTCGTCGTCGTCGTCGTCTTCGTCGTCGTCCCTCCGTCCGTCCGTCCGTCCGTCCCTCCGTCCCTCCGTCTGGGTGGTGTTGATTTTTGTCAACCTAATACAAAGCGCAAACAAAATTTGTGTTGGCATTTGGTTAGATTTGCCATTGCTTTGCTTTTGCAGCTTCTTCTTGTTTCTTTTACCGGCGAATCTTTAAGAGCTGGGGGAGCGAGGGAGCGGAGCGGAAGCAAGGAGTTGTGTGTTCGCATCTGGTTCTATACATCTGTGTGGGTGTCTGGGGTGTGCGGGTGTCTGGGGTGTGCGGGTGTCTGGGTGTCTGGGTGTCTGGCTGGGTGGGTGGCTAGTTGCGGTGAATTAGACTTGACACTAGCTAAACAAGATGACGGCAAAGACAAAAGTAGAGCCCTCGTCTTAGCCATAGCGAAAGGATTGTTTTTGGCTTTTGTTTTTTGTCGGTTGTTGTTGCCGGAAAAACATAAGCGAGACTTGCTATTTGACTTGTAGCTAAACCGGCAAATGCGTTGAGTGCTTCAAATTAATATCTAGCCACAAACTTGTGGCCAGACTGGCAACAATAGACACAATATGGATAACAGTTGTACAAACCGAACACAACTGAGTTCTAATAACAAATTAATCCATTGACATATGCAAATGGGCAATGAGATCTATATATACATATATATATATAGAGAGAGAGAGAGAGGCAGGGAAAGAGATAGTGCCAGAGAGTGAGAGTGGCATTGGTGGCCATGAAAAACACAGATGAATTCGAAAATAGCGCTAACCCAGACTTATTTCAAGTCAAGTATAATGTCATTTTGGACTTCGAACAAAAATTGATGGTTCATAAATTGTGATTCGGCATTCGAATAATCTTTTATATAATTTCTTCAATTTTTATAATCAATTCAAATTAGTTTGTTGGCTTCTTGCTTCCCATTTGCATTTTGTACAATTTACACAGAACGCATTCATTATTTGAGATTGCTTCTTTTTTTATTAACAGCATTTTTGCTCTGTGTATTTATTATACATTCATTTATTCATTCATTCATTCATTTTGGCATTGTTATTCAAGCTGCACTTATTATTATTATTACGATGTTATGCTCAATAGCCAAAACGAAGCGAGTGCTCAAAGCAAAGCAAAGCAATGAAATAACAAAACTTCGTTTTCATTAAATTATTGTTAATTTTGTTGTTGTTGTTGTTGTTGCTGTTGTTGTTGCTGTTGTTGCTGCTATTGTTGTTCCGCCAAATGTTGGCCCACATTTTGTGCTTGAGTTTTGTACGCAGCTGTCGCAGTTCCGCATTGTGCCAAAAACTTCCACTTGAGCCAGCGAGCCACTTGCAACCAGGTGCCAGTTGCCGCAAGTGGAGCAACACCAACCACTCCTCCTCAAGGGCTCAATGTTAATTAAAGCCATTACATCGAGATTGGCAGTGGATTGGAGTGTGAAAGCAGCTGGCTGCGGGGATCGCTGTTTTTTAAGTTTCCGTTTCGACGTCCGTTGCAGTTGCATGTTGCGAGTTGCAGTTGCACTCAGCGAGCCAAATTGTTCAATCCTCAGTTGGTGGCATGGCGGTGCTAAATGGACTCAAGGCCTAACGCCAATGCGAGCTAAATGAATGAATGCGTGCGGCAATGAATGCAGCGTTTGACTGTGAGTGTGAGTGTGAGTGAGTGAATAAGTGAGTGCTGAACGAGTGTGTGAATAAGTGAAGGCCACGCAAAGACTCTAAGGGTTGCCAATCTGCTGGCTGTAGTTGGGTGGCAGCCACGTGTCGCGAAGCCATTGTCCGAATTAATAAAACATTCAACATGCCACACACGCTGCATACACATGAGGCATGCTCCCAGTTCTATCTGCTGCCATCTCTCGCTCTGATTCAGCGCCCAAGCTGTGTATCCCTTTGGGATACACATCTAATGATGTGCAACATGCACAAAATGTGTTAATGAGCAGCACATCTAGAAAAACGCGCAACAGATGTGTGTGTGTGTGTGTGTGTGTGTGTGTGTTGGGCTAATGAGTTTTTGCCTAGTTGTAAGTTGCTTTTTTTTATTTTGCTTCTATTTATTTTTTTTTCCTCTTACAATGGATAACCTGTTGAGTCTCTGTTGCCAGGGTGGCTGTTGCTTTTCATTAACTTTAGAAAATGAAATGGATAATTGAAATTGATATCCACGAGGTACAAGCTACATTTATTGAATGTAGTTGCAGCTGATCTTGATATACATACGCGAGAAACTTAACAACTTTGAGCCATGATTCAATCGCATTACTACATATCATTGCTGGGCTTGTGGGCGGAGCAGAGGGTGATGGCGTTGCTTGTGCGTGGCAATCAGGTTTAGATTCCGTATTTGGAATGCGACCAAGAACAAGTCTATCAAAGTCAAGCTGAGCCGAGTCAGATGCAGCAGAAGCCAATTCGAATTCCAAACAAATAACTTTTATAGAAAATACATCCAGCTAACGATGTTAATAAATATTTGACAAGCCTTGGAATAAATTTCATAAGATATCTGATACGAGCCACAGATAAATTGTGAATCGAATCAACAGTCGAGTCGAGTGACTGGGCTAAGCAATTATAAGGCATTTGGTATAAATAACTAAAGCTAGAGAAGTGGCCATATTTTCAAAAGCCCATTTGTGCTTTAACAAAAAATAAATAAAATATAAAAAATAGGTGAATAAACAAGAAAAAGTGTATTTCTGCTTAGCAAGTCTAAATATCAACTGTAACTGATATAAATGTGTTTACATTTATCAACACTTCAACGCAACAAATTGTTGAAACTGAGAAACTAGATATATAAATTGGAAATAATTGACATTCAAATAATTGGTCAAAATGCATTTTCTACGGCCACCTCAATTAACCATTCCAAATTATACATATACTATATATATACGTATATATTTGCTGGCAAACAAATCATTTTTGTGTGGAGTTTCGGCAATTTTAACGTGGCTATCTAAAAAGTATTGTTCAGATTTTGTTTTTATACCCTGCACCCATTGGAAATGTGTGAAAAGGGTAGAATGAAGATGTGCAAAAAAGGATGTAACAGGCTGATTGGTAAAGGTATAAAAGCCGCTTATAATATCATATATAATACTCAGATCAAGTAATGGAAAAATCGATTACTGATTGGAATTAATATATATATATTTAAATATATTTCTAATCTAAAAGGAAATTGTCTTGGCTTAATATTGATGATCTGTACAAAGTTCATTGAGATCGGTTAACAACCACGAGAGAAATCGTGTATCTTTATGCCTTATATATATATATATATATATATAAGCTGGAGTATCTGCGACTTATGATAGACAAAGACTTGGCTTCAGGGTATGTCCTTGTCGAGCTCTCTCGACTCCAGCATTGTTGCTTGTTTTGTGTGATCTGATATGGAAAAAAAACTCAATCAGCCAAATCAAAGCGTTGCCTGCAAATAAACGCCGATTGTTCTTGTTGTTGTTGTTGTTGTGGCAGGCGTCCATTGATGACCACAAACAACTCGTTAAAATTTGCATTTGAAATGCAATCGCCTAAAACACAAAAAGTCCAGCAAACAAAATATATCAAACAAAAATTGAAATATATCCGAATAAAATGATAAATCTAGGCAAACTAAAGAAACAAATAATGCTGTGCGACAGAGCCCAGTCTGGCAAACCAATCGAACGGTTAGCTGAAAGGGCAAAGGGGGTGTTGGGGGGCGTGTTGTGTGGTGTGGGTGTGGGTGTGGCTGTGGGTGGCTTAGCCAGCTGCTACACTGGCCAGTGCAATAATAAAAGCAACTAAACATTTTTGGCTGTGGCAAACGGCTATCAATTTGATGTATCAATCAGCGTGGGAGAAAAATGATTGCCTGTTGGACTGTTGCAACTGGCTTTTTGCAACTGCAACTGCCAGCCTGTCAGCCTGCTTTGTTGTTGTTTGTAGTTCGTTATTGCTGTGCATTGAAATCGGAATGCCAAAAAAACAACAACAGACAAACACAAACACAAACAACCAAAATGCTGATGAAAACAAAGAACAATAACAATAACAAAAACAAGAAATCTGTTGCAAAACAACAGAAAAACTGCAGAAGAAGGATGAAGTCTTGCAGGCAGCGAGTTGCAGCGAATTACAATTGGTTCTGCGGCATTTGCAACGTGGCCTTGAGGCAAGTACTGTGCGGCTGGCTGGCTGGCTGGCTGGCTGGCTGGCTGGCTGATGGCTGGCTGCCTCAAGGATTAACTTGACTGCAGCACTCTTGCCCCTGACTCATAAATGGGATCTGCGCCTTGTGCTCTGCTCTGCTCTGATTGATTTATGGTCACGCTCGTAAAAGTGGGTGGCCAGCTGCGGGTGTACGGATTACCACAGTGGAGGGGGTGACGGGGCAAGCGATGGGGGAGGGGGATGAGGTGGCAGCTGCGGGAAACGAAGATAGAGCGGATCTCACTTTCGGCTCTGCTATCAGTCACACACGCACGAGACGTATGCGGATGAAGAAAGAACGCAATGGGAATGGAGTGGGTGTGAGTGCGTTTGTGGCTGCAGCACGACTATCAGACACCCTGCAAAGCGAACAAGAATTGCACTCCAGAATTGAAATTTGCTAAACGCAAAATCAACAACAGATTTAAATACAACCAATAAATAATAAATATATAAACAAATAATAATAATGATGCTCAAATCCGTTCAGATTTCCAACTAATAACTACAAACTATTTATATACATGGTTAAACTTAGGTGTTTGGATAGGACACAACAGAATGGTAGATCTATAGATCCAGATCTATATCCTTTAGCTGCCCTTGTGTTAAACACATTTATGGCTCTTGTTTGTGTTCTATATGAAAAAGGATATACCTCGTTGGGAGTTAACCGGTTACAGGGTAATCCGAAAAACTTTGCCTGTGCTTGGTGGCTGTTAATAGCTTTAATGCTGTTTTATGGCATTCGTCGAGTGGCCAGCTATGGAACTGGCAACTGGGAACTCGCAACTGGGAACTGGGAACTGGGACTTGGCATGCCAACGCCAAATGTTTTACATGCGTGTTCTGTTCTTGTTGTTGTAGTTGTTGTTGCTGTTGTTGCTGTTGCTGTTGTTGTTGTGGCGGCAACAATGTTTTGTTTGGCGGTCGCATAAATAAATTGGGATTGGAGTTTTTCGCTGCGCTTCAGTGCCGCAGCAAAGCTCATAATTCCAGCTTTTATTTGTGGGATTTTGGCATGGCATGTCAGTCATGTGTCGTTTCTCCGTTTCTCCGTTTCTCTGTTTCTCTTTCTGTTTTTAGGCTTGGGCTTGGGCTTTGGCTTTGGTGGTGTTGTTGCCGTTGCTGTTGCCCCATCCGCCCGCCCGCATGCGCATTTGTAGCGCTTTCAATTCCATCGCTGATTAATGGCTTTGTTCTCTTTCTCTTCTTTTTCTTCTCTCTCTCTCTCTCTCTCTAGCAGATGATGCGCTTTGGCTGCTTGGCTTGAGTAGCGTCACTACTCTGTACAATCGAAACTGATAATATCGATATCGATATCGATAACGATACCTTTGCGCCAGCGAACAACTGTCCAAGAGAAGCAGCAGCAGCAGCAGCAACATGTATCCGGGCAGCGCCGCCAGCAGCACTGCATCCAAATTTCAGAATCGTTGCGCCTCGCCACAATTTGCCAGCTTTGCGCCACCACCGCCGGCAGATTATCCGGCGCAGCCGCAACATGGACAACAACAGCTGGCTGGACAGACCACAGCGGTGGCCGTGCACAGTGCACCCGGCGGCGGAGGACACGGTTCGATGCGGCACATTCAACGCAATCAGCTCACCAGGAGTGGTCACAGCACCCATGGCCATGGCCTCGGACATGGACATGGACACGGACACGGCGCACACACTGGTCACGTTGGCCACGGTGGTCATGAGCACGGTCATGGCCTGGGCATGGGCATGAGCATGGGCATGGGCGGCATGGGGCATGCCGGCGCCGCTGCAACACTGGGCCATCATCATTCTGGGCATCGGGGCGATTTAATCTTTCCGGATGACATGGACAGCATTGAGTTCTGCATGCCAGCGCCACCAGCCTCATCCTCGCAGCAAAATGGTGAGCTGCTGCTGCTCCAAGGCGGCGGCC
Organism: Drosophila melanocephala; assembly: GCA_037043625.1. Lineage (NCBI taxonomy): Eukaryota > Metazoa > Arthropoda > Insecta > Diptera > Drosophilidae > Drosophila > Drosophila melanocephala. Next base: position 2,385,236 of record JBAMBD010000015.1, on the reverse strand, counting down.
ACAGCGAACCCTTCACGGAGCGGCGACGACGCGGCCACAGTCGCCGCAGCAATCACAAAATGGACGTGGAACAGCAGGTAACATTATATTTTGGAACAATTTGTAAATGCTGTGCAATTCAATTTGAATCTGCCATTTGATGATGCCTCTCGCATTCCCTCAGAAGATCTGTAATTGCATTATTGCTCTGCCAAATTCCTTGGCGTTTCACATTTCATTGGTAAACAAACAGCAGCGTTTCCCATTTGCCTCTTATTTGTCGTTTTGCACTGTGTGCAAGCTGATTATGTTGTTATCATGTTAGCCGAGATGACAAGATAAACAACATTGAAAGTGAATCCATAAATATTAATAAATAAATAAATTCATTCGTGGGGACAATTGCTGAATTGGCTTTACATAAATAAGCTGAAAGCCGAAACCGAAGCTGAAGCTGAAGCTGAACATAATCCAAAATGTCCGACTGAATCCAATGATTTCAAATGCATGCACATCTTTTTATATGCCAATAAAAATCAAAATGAAACTGAAAATAAAAATGAATAAATAAATAAATATAAATAAACAAATAATAGTAAAAATGTATCGATTGGAGTTAAATCGGTTTAAGTTATGGATTCCATTTTAAAGCATTTGAATTCATGTTCTTCTTCTTCCCCTTTCCTTTCTTGGTGCTTTTAGGTAAAGTGGTCACGCAAGAATATTGCCGCCACAATGGAGCGCTTTGAGCCAACCAGCGCCATCACCACAACCAACACACAGTCGTCGTCGTCGACTTCATCGCTGGATTATGGATTCGCTGCTGGCGTTATGACGCCCAGCAGCAGCAGTGCCACGCCCTCGCATGGGGCCGGATCCGCCACCGCTTCCGCTGGCATGTCCTCGACAGCCTCGCTGCATGTGGCCTACAATGGTGGTGCAGGCGCAGGTGCAGGTGCTGGGCCAGGTGGATCGGGTGGTGGTGGCGCTGCTGCAGCTGCAGCTGCTGCTGCTGCTGCTGCTGCACCCTTTAATCATGTCTACTCCTATGCATACTATGAGCCCGGTGCAGCCAAATGCCATACAAATGTGCCCGCCCAGGGACATGGTCAGCTTCAGGGTCAAGGACAGGGTCAGGGCCAGGGCAATGGCCATCATCAGCATCATCATCAGCAGCAGCAGCAGCATCATCAGCATCAGCATCATCATGGCGGCCAATCAAAGAGTCCGCCTCGCAACTCGATACGCGCCCTGTTGGCGAAGAGTTTCCGTTCGAAGTCGTCGTCGCACAGCGGACAATCGACATCGTCGTCGCCGAGTGCCGAGGAGCGGGACAGACACACGTATACGACACGGTACGGCACCACCGAGAATCTGTACGAGGAGGTCAGCGATCAGAAGATACGCAAGGTGCTCTCCGACAATCGCATCGCCACATCGAGTGCGGGCAATGTGAAGGAGGAGCTGCGTCGCGTCCAGCACAATCATTTCCGTGTGCTCGACGAGCTCAATTTGTCGTTGGAGGCACTGATTATGCCGCCGACGCCACCGGACATCAGTCCCAGCCATGCCAATCCACCGCCGCCCAGTGCCAGTTCCAATGATGTCCAGCACGAGGCATCTGCCACAAGCAACAGCAGCTGCAGCGGCAGTGGCAGTGGCAGTGGCAGCGGCAGCGCCAGTGCCAGTGGCAGCGGGAGTGCTGTCGGCACCAATTGCTCAGCGTCGCAGTCGTCACAGCTGGTGCAGGGCGGCAAGGGCAATGTGCTGACGGCCAGTGGACAGCAGCGACCGCGTCGCGGCGGATTATTGGGTGGTGCTGCTGCCAGCGCCGCATCCAACTCGAGCTCAGCCTCGCACGCCAGCTTGGAGAATCTGTCGAGCACACTGAACAGCATGGAGCTGAAGGATCATGCGCACAGCAGCTGCATCAATCCCGAGTTCGATGAGGGTGATCTCGATAGCGGATTCAGTGGCAGCGGCAGCAGCAGCGGCGCCAGTTACAATGAAAGTTTGCGCTACTATAAAACAGCCACGCCCACAAGCCACAGCCATAGCCACAGTCAGCAGAGCCACAGTCACAGTCAGAGTCAGAGTCAGAGTCTCAGTCATGGCCATAATCACAGTCATGGTCACAGTCACAACACCAACCTGATGCCCCAAGGCAGCAATTGCAACAGCAACAGCAACAACAGCAACGGCAGCAACAACAATAATAATAATCACATTCAGCACACAAACACCTTGCCACACATTTGCGCAGCTGTCGATCCTCGACAGCGTCAGGCAGCATCCACATCGAAGAGCAGCATGGCCAGCTGTGGCGAGGATCAGGGCATTGCCGGCATGGGCATGGGCATGGGCATGGGCATGCCCATGGGCATGAATATGGGCATGGGCATGAATATGGGCGCCATTAATATGGGCGCCATGAATATGGGCATGGCCATGAACATGGGTATTGCCGAGACTGTGGCTGGCAACTCCGGTTCGATGTCGCCATTTAATTATCCACGTCGCTGCTCAGCGGATCAGCAGCGCGCCTCGGGACGTTCAATTGTCTCGGCAAGTGGTTCCGGATCGGGATTGGCAACGGCAACGGCCACAGCAACGGAAACGGGAACGGGTACGAGTGGAGGAGTCGCTGCCACAATGACCGCAACTGGAGCAAAACCCAAAAAGAACTTCTGGACCATGAAACCGTGATGCTACAAAAAGGCTTTGCGTCACATATGCAAGAAGTGGAGCATCGTTATGGTGAGTACAGATCAAATCCTATCCACGATCATAAGTACACTAAGGCAAACAAGAAGAGCAAGCAGAGGCAGGGGCAGAGGCAGAGGCAGAAGAAGCAGAGTTGCATACAGAAATGCAATGTGCAAGCCAAAACAGCTGACAAACAGTTGACTAGTTGCCTGACTAGTCCCTGCACTCAAGCTTTACAGAATGAGAAGTACCAATGCATGTCTGATATTTATTTATATATATATACATATATATAGAGATATATTTGCAGTCTGCAATCTGGCGATTAACAGTGATTGCTTATGAGTACTATTCACTTATTTCAGCTCTTTTATAAGCTGAGTGCACGATTATAGTTAAACGCTTATAGTTATCGCTATCGCTATCGTTATCGTTATCGTTATCGTTATCGTTATTATTATCATTGTTCCATCTCCCGCTGTCTCCCTCTCTCTCTTTCTTACTGTACGCTGCCCCGCCCCCCGCCGTCCCTCGCTGTTGCCTCCAACTGTTGCAGCATCAATTTCAACTTTTCAACTTTAATCATAATAAATTTGCGGCCTGGCCCAGACCCAGGGCTCCATTTCAAATCAACGAGGCACTTCCGCTGCCGCTGCTGCTGCTGCCGCCTCTTCCTCTGTTTCTGCCACTGCCACTGCCACTGCCACTGCCTCTGCATCTACCTCTGTCAGCGTCGCAGTCAGCGTCGCAGTCAGCGTCGCAGTTCGCTTTGCTTTAGCCAGACGCTCGCGCATATTCCCAAGATAATAAATTTATTAACGGGCAACGCGGCAGCTACAAAAACATCATCATTATCTGCAACGGACAGCGCTTACCTACCCCTACCCCCACCCCTACCCCTACCCCTACCCCTCCTCCAGCCATTTCATGCCACCTCCCGCTACACTCGCCACAACCCCGAAATGAATCAATTAAAACTGATTGAACTTCATAGATTTGTTTCATTTTTTTCCTCTTTTTTTTTTCCTTCACTTGCAACTGAAATTTGGGGTAATGCCGGATTCTGACTCGGATCCGGACCGCATCATCGTCATCATCATGTGGGAACTTGTTCGCACAGCATACGCACACACATTTATATACATATATATATATATATATATATATATATATATATGCTCACAGAGCGACGCATGCCCCCATTTTCTTGATGTGCCACAGGGATTACGAGTGTCGTGTGTGTGTGTGTGTGTGTGTGTGTTTCCATTACGGCGCCTGTTGAAATCGAAATCCCAATATCCGCATTAAAAGTCTTAAGGCCTAAGATGCAATCCTCTTTCTCTCTCTCTCGCTCTCTCTCGCTCTCGCTCTATCGATTTACCCCTTGGCTCTAAAAGTGTTCCAGTGGCGAAATGCTGAAATGCTGGCTGGTAATTCCCAAATTCAAAGCGTGCACCCTTGTGAATAATGTGAATAATGCTGTTATTCATTGCATTTTGTTATAAATCTGTCAATTTGCAGAATTGTGCGTGCGCTTTGTGCATTCGACGGGGTCGTGGGCAGGGGGCGGGGGCGGGGGGCGGAGTCGGTGGCATGAGGGTGAACTAGTTAGTCGACTCGACACTTTGCCGTAGGACTCGACTCGATGCGAGTGAGAGTCTGAGACACTCACACACATTCACATATACATTCGAGTGCATATTCGCATCCGCATCCGCATCCGCTGAGCGCACGCTTTTGGGCACCATAAAAAATCTGTTGCAAAATATAATTGTTGTTGTTGTTGCTGTTGATTTATAGACGCAATTGTGCCGAGGCGCAACTAATTTGCCCCGAGTGTTAAGCAGCGTTGCGAAAACGGGAGACGATGGCCCAAAAACTGAATAGTGCCGAATGAATGCGGACAGCTATTCACACGTGTATTCATCGCTGGCTGGATGAGTCTGTGTGAAAGCGCATGCAAACTGTATTCGTCGATAGTCAATAGTTAGTTGGAATTTAGTACGATTCACAAATGAAATCGCCAATCAGACCCACTCGAGTGACACTCGTGAAACACTCAATTGGCCAAATGAGTGCTTTCGCCCACTCGCAGTGTGTCTGGAATAACGTTTATTGGTTTACTTTCCTAGTTTACTTTAGAGCCGAGTTGTAAGTTGCACTACAACTCATCGAATCGTATCCACTAAATAGTCATTTGCTGTCTCTTTGCTGGCATTCATTCCATTCATTCAATTCCACATTGCACTCGTTTCTTCTTAATTAAATATTCAATAATAAATTCCACACACACACACAAACACACACACACTCGTACAATAATTGCTTTGCAGTGAGTGCATTTATACATTGAGTGCACACACAATGATCTCTCATATTCAATTGCATTCATCTCACACATGCCACATGTCAATGGCCAGATGTGAACATATATATGTGTGTGTGTGTGTGTGTGTGTGTTTGTGTCTGTCTCTGTGTGTGTGTGTGTGTGTGTATTCTCTGCCCAAAACTTTTCTCCTCATACTGTGTCCATTGTGTATGGGATTCGTCTAGTTTAGCTGAAGTTGATCTGAAAACGATTTGTGCACTGTCGATTTAATAATAGCAGTACTGTTCACTCCCTCTCTCTCTCTCTCTCTCTCTCTCTCTCTCTCTCTCTCTATCTCTCTCTCTCTATCTATTACGTGCTCTTTTCATTTTTGTTATATTTATTTTGGCCTTTTCCCTATCTGTCTTAACTCTTGGTGCTGTGTGGCAACACTGGCAGAGCAACGCAGTGGCCCTAAACCCAAGCCGAGGCACACTTGAAAATCGCTTAAGTGTTGCCAAATCACTCGTAACCAGCAGCAGCAGCAGCAGCAACAACAACAACAACAACAACAACAACAACAATAGCAGCAGCAGCAGCAGCAGCAACAACGATAAGAATAACAACATCAACAAAACATTTTAAACATTTGGCTAATAAAGCAAAGGGAATAACCGAAGGACCAATCCAAAGAGCAATAACACAGCCAAAAGAGAGAAGACTAGTCCAAAGAATTGGAGCCAAAGGAGGCGGCGAAGCTGGAAGTGGAGGAGGAGAAGTCGAAGCAGCAGCAGCAGCAGCAGCTGAAAAGGCAAACGCAAATGAAATCAGAGCCACATCAAATGCCAAAGCAAAAATATGAAAACGGATTTCGAATGGATTTGAATGGACTCGAATGGAGCAGCTCTCCCAGCCAGTTGCCAGTCAATGAAGAACACACACACATTTATGTATATATAAATATATATATATATATATATATATATATCATACATGTGGCCACATATGCAAGGAAATCGGGCATTAACATTCACTTAGCCATAATAAAAGAAATGAGCAAATGGCACACAACACAAAATGGCAAACATTTCAATTGCAATGCAAACAACAACGACGACAACGACGACAACAGCAACAACATCAACAACAGCAACAACAGTAGCAATAAAAAAATAAGAGTTGTTCAAATTTGTCAGTTGTTGTTGCTGTTTCTATTGTGACTGTCGCATTTCAGCAACTTTTTCAGCTAAACTTGTATACTCTTTGGCAAGGGGGATCCTTTGAATTGAACGCACATTTTAATCTCAGCCCCACAGAGTGTAGACGTGTGTTTATTAAACATAAATACATCGAATATATATATCTATATATATGTATATATATATATATGAATTAAGTAAATTGTCAAGTAATGTGCTAAATACGAAAGTCGAATCGAAAATATTTGAATAGTATTCAAAGCTGACTGACCAACAATCAGCTTCAATTAAACATATATAGTAATAAGAGCTGAGAAAGCTTACAACTGGCCAGCCAAGCCAGTAAGTTCACGTTATGAGTGTATTCATGAGTGCATATTCATGGTGGCCCAAGCACCCGCTGGCTTCTTTATTCCTATACATACAATATATTTTTCGATTTGTCCTTTTTTGTTTTCTTTGGCAAATTCAACGCACAAGTTGCCAGTTTCGATAAGCAGCTCGAATACAACTGGAAAATTGAAACCGAATCTGGAGATGGAGATGGAGTTGTAGCTGGAGCTGGAGCTGAAGCTGGGGTTGGAGTTGGAGTTGGCGACTCTACAGTCTTGTCTGGCCGGTGAGATTTAGTCATGCTGATTAAAATTGAATGATGGCTAGAAGGACAGCGACAGCGACAGCGACAGCAACAGCGACAGCAACAGCGAGTGACATAGAAAATTGCTTTGTATATAGCTATATAGCTGAAGCTAGCGCAGATCCGCAAAAACTGCGCAGCCTTGGGGGTGGGGGGGGGGGGACAGGGGTAGATAGCAACTGGGGGTGACGGGATGCAGGGTGGCAAAAAGGGGGAACTTGGTATTGCGTTCAATTTGGTCTTGGTTTTGGGGTATGGCCGTCATGCCCTTCAACAATTACACACACACACACACACGCAGACACACACACACACACAGGCCAACACACACAAAAAATGAGAGAAAGAAAGAAACCTTAACCCACTGATGGCGTCCGGAACGAAGCCGGAGACATAACATAATAAATTTGCAGACAAGGCATCGCAAGCGCTACCGGCACAGTGGCTCAAATTGTGGCCTATCTATTTGATATGTTTTCATTTAAATATATATCATACAATATCTAGAAATATAGTTCAATTAAAAAGTGATTCTAAGCGAACATTTGTGTTCTATGTTTGTTTGTCCTGCTCCCAATTCGAAGTGTTCATTTTGCTTTGGCTGGCAACACAATTTTATTTATTAGTTTAAGTTTTTTTTAAGTTTTGGCTTAGTGCAATTTCTTATGGTTATTTGCAGACAACTGTTCCCAACTATTATTGAGAGGGTCGTTACTTTTTAAACCCTTGCAAATAAATGTATATTGGTTTGGCACCACTGTGCGCTGGCAAGGCGCCAAGAGCCGCACAGCGGAATGGGTACTCGCTTGTGCAAGGCTACATCGTGAATGGGGGTGGGGGAAAGGGAAAGGGGGAAAGGGGGAAGCGGAAGGGGAAAGCGGACAATGGCAACCGTAGAGCAAAATAACACAAGGGTGGCTCAACGGTGGCTCAGTTTGCTTGGTGGTTGCTGCTGCTGCTGCTGCTGTTGCTGCTGCTGCTGCTGCTGTTGCTGTTGGCGTGACATTGTCAGCATTGGATTGGAATTGCGCCTGTTTTTGGGGGTTGTCTGCAAATCACCCACCATTTGCAGTTGTTCTTGTTGTTGTGGTTTTCCAAACTGCGTCGTCTGCGGGCGCTAGAAGAAAAAAAATAAACTGTAGTAAATAATTCTTTAAAGATTTAGAGACACTTGGAGAACAGATGCGCTGCCAGCAATTGCAAATTTTTATGAGATATACACCAAAGCGGCACACTCACACAAAGATAGACACAGAGAGAGAGAGAGAGAGAGGGTGAGTGGGTGGGTTAGTGGTTGGGTGGTTGGATGGGTGGTTGGGTGGTTGGATGGGTGAGTGGGAGACGTCGACGCGTGCTTGACGCTGCTTTTTAGCTATTTTTGTTAGAGAAGCGTCGCCATAAGCGGGCCACATATCAAGATTAATTTTTTCCGAGATAATAAATTCAATGCAGATTAAATGGCAGACCATTAAATTATCGGCAGCAAACTCGACTCGAGATGCCAGCCATCCGGAACGGAGAGAGACAGGAGAGAGACGACTGTGTGTGTGTGTGTGTGTGTGGGTGTGTGTGTGTGTGTGTGTGTGTGTGTGTGTGATCGGTTGCGTATTTTGATGGCGCAGTGTAATTATGCTTAAGCCTTGGCAAAATTATTCGCAAGTAAATCGACCATTAAAATCACTTAAGATACTTGCAGATAAAAGCAGCGTAATAAAATAATTCCAAGCAACTCTGGCACAGCCATAGGTTTATTACGATTTTACACTATGCAGCAGAATTGTATTAATATTATGCATATTTTATTTAGGCAATTAGACAGAGAAAAATCTTTATAATATTATTATTTTATTATTGCGCACTTAACTTGTGATGAGAAAGAAAAAATGTCCATTTAATTTGTATGTAAATAAACTTAGAATTAGAGAGAAATCAATTGTATATACTTCAGAGAGTATCAATACCAATCTGTACAGGAATACGTATCTCAATTATAGTTCCAGAAACTAATCCAATTTAAAATGGAAAAGATTGCAGGCATTTGCAGCACTTTGTTGCCGGCATCGAGAAACCGTTTAATTGAGATCCGAATGCAACGCCGCCTGGCGGCCAAAACAGCAACTAATCTGAAATGAACCGAATCGAAGCGAACCAAATGGCAAAATGGTCAAATTGTTAAGGGCCGGCCAACAGCAGTGCGCAGCTCAGACACATCAATTACGGCCCAAGTTCTCAATTCTCTTCCCCCATTTTCCCCCAGATCCCTCCTCTGATTTTGGGGTAGCTGCAGTCAAACGGCTGTGTGTGTCTGTGTGTGTGTGTGTGTGTGTGTGTGTGTGTGTGTGTGTGTGTGTGTGTGTGTGTGTATTGGTGTTTTTTGTGTCGTTTGTAGCTTGTCGCCTCTGGCAAAAAACAACAAAGGCAACAGAAATGCGACAAAGCAAAGAATGCAAATGCAAACGACAGCAGCAACAACAACAACAGCGACAACAACAGCAGCAACAACAACAACAGCGACAACAACCAGAACGCGATAAGCTGAAAAATAAAAACGTCAACGAAAATACATACAAACATAGTGTGGCAGCCAACCCTGCCTCCTCCTACCTCCGCCCTTCCCACCTGCCTTGACACCCTTTGCTTATTCCCTTTCCATTCGATTGCAATTTGGCACATCAATCAGGCAACGTGGAAAAGCATCTCAAAGTCAATTTTTGTTTTTGGCAAACAAACAAAACGATTGACGAGATATCGAGGCTGGCATCACAAACAGTCGGTGGCACTGGCAACGTTACAGCCGCAGCTGCCGCAGCCAACTCTGCTTAATCAACGCTTGATGGCAAAATGTCAAATGGCCGCCTGATTGGAAAGCCGCGTGCGAATCGCGCGCAAAACGCGCGAGCTTTTAATGAGATGAGTTTTACACCATTGACAATCGGCTGGCTGTGTGTGTGTGTGTGTGTGTGTGTGTTGTGTGTGTTTGTGGGTAGTAGAGTATAGCTGACCAACGTAAGCCGCACAATCAGTTTCCGTTTCCGCTGCAGCCACACAACTGGCAGCCATTTTGCTGCTGCCTGGCTAATAAAACAGTGAAACGACAAACTCTTTTTGTCGGTTTTTGTTTTTTTTTTTTGTATTTTTTCATTTCATTTGGACTTTTAGGCGTGACGACGCAATGCGCCACGTTTGCTTCATTAACTGTGCAAGTAAGCCAGCAGTGGCAACAACAACAACAATAACAAATAAATCTGAATTCCACCAAATGATTGACCAAGAGAAATCCTTTCAACTTTAAATGCTGCCATTTCAAATTTAAACCCATGCACAGCTATATATTCTATATTTTAAATAGCTTTAATTGAATCTTTCTTTCTCCTCTTCCATTGTTTTCTTTGTTTGCAAAAAGCTATTTTGCTTGGCTGTAACTTAATATACCCAACTTGGCCAGTTGCTAGTTGCTGGTTGTAAGCATAAAAAGAGTTGCCACAGTTGTAGTTGTGTTGCTCATTGTTGTTGTTGATGTTGATGTTGATGTTAATGTTGTTGTTGTTATTGTTTTTGTTGGTGCTTCACACCTATATTTGTGCAAGTGCTTTTGTTTGGACTGCCTTTCGTTTCGCTGTTGAATATAAACAACAGCAGCGATGCGAGTGAAACAACCAACAACAGTGCAATAACAATATGTATATATATGTGTGTGTGTGTGTGTGTGTGTGTGTGTTGGTGTTTGCCTGGGTTTGGCACAGAGCGCATTCCATGCTGACAATGGTGGCATCCGTATAAGCACAGCCAACCCCCCTCACAACCAGCCCAAGAGAAACGCGTGCTGAGCTGCAACTCGGTCGGTCTCGGGTTGGTTTTGGCAAGTGGACAGCCCGCTGTGGCGCCAATTTATGAGCTGTCAGAATTTCGCAGTACTCCAAAATCGCCAGCGCCTTGAAAGCTGGCCCAAAACACCTTCGTGCTGACCAAAAAACTGTTGTCTACAGCTGGCCCCAAAAAGTAGGCAACGCGTTGTGTTATTTCTTTACCATTGCCATTGTGACTCGAAGGAGGGGAAAACAATAAATAATATCATTATAATATATCAGCTGCTTAGTCATAAATATTGGTGTTGCTATTGCTGGCTCTAGATCTATATATATATATATATATATATATATATATATAAATTTGCATCTAAAGTGATGCAATCACCAAAGAAATATTTGTTTATAATTATTTTCCCATTTAAGTTGAGGGAAAATGCGAAAGCAACACATTTAAAGCCGAACTAAAACATAATTGTTGGCAAATTGACTATCATTTGTCAACTTCCTACATCCTATATATATATATGTATATATATATTTGGTCATATACACATTGTTTGCATTACAAATTCATAATTTCTAAAGCCTTTCGAATCAAAGGCAAGCACAAAGAGTACAAAATCTATGCAGCTGCTGCCTTCTCTTCATTGTCTTGTTTGTTGCCATGGACAGCGCTGTGTGTCCCTTTTTTATGTGAGCACGTCACAAGTGCCCCTCAATCACCAACCCCCCTCCCTCACCACCCCCCGGCTTCACTCCCTGCATGACTTGGTTTAAGGTTCAATGACGCTTTTTGACGGTTTTTGACTTTTGGCTCTGTTGTTGTTGTTGTTGTTGTTGCTGTTGCTCTTGTCACTTTTATATTTATATTGACGCTTATATTTCTACATATATATATATATATATAGTGTGTGTGTGTGTGTTGAACTGTCTGCGTTGTCTGGCCAGTCGACGAGCCGCAAACATATCCAAAAGCCAGCCCAATCGCCCCACCCTTGGCCAGCCCTCTGTTTGGCATCATCCCGTGTCCATTGTTTGGGGCAACCAGCTGACAGCTGTGTCCAGATGCGTAGGTTAAGGCGGAAGCGGAGCTGCGTCCCACTCATTCAGTCAGTCAATCATTCAATCAGTCAATCAGTCAATCAGTCAATCATGCAGCCATTCAATTTATCGTTGACTTAACTTTTTGATGGTTACAAAATTAAATTTATGAAGCACCCTCAACCCGACAAAAAATACAAAAAACAAAACAAAATAAATAAAAATCGAAGCGAAGCGAAGCGATGGCGAAAAATTCGAGCAACCAAAAAGCAGATGTTCGCATTTAGTTGCTCGACTCGCCGATGCCCTGTAAATATGCATTTTTGTCACCCGCTTGAGTTGCTTCTTTATTAATTAAGTGTCGCAAACACATCTAGTTTTCGGACAGTGTACGAACAATAATTGTGCTTACTCCTGAATTGTCGCTGCCACATTTGAAGTATATTTTGCAAAGATTTATAAATGTTGGCTGTCAGATATGTCTTCTTTTTTGAAGGTTGTAGGGTATTTTGGGCTTTAACCTTTTGTGTTGGCAACGCAATATTCATTGCTATTCATACACACATTACACACACTCACACACACACACACACACACACACACACACACACACACACACATCCATCAACAACAGCAGCTGTCCACTCCTTGCCCCTTTTCCCCCTCTGCCACTGTCAGTGTCACTGCCTCTGTATCTGCTGTCGCTAGTCCCTCAGTCAGAGCCAGAGCCAGAGTCAGAGTCAGAGTCAGAGTCAGAGTCAGAGTGTTATCTTTGCGGTCGCATCTATAATGGGTTTTGTCACGTCGCAGACGCGTCTGCCATATCAGCCCCTCCTCCGCTCCTCCTCTACACCTACGTCGCCTACCTGCCTGCTCTGATCTTCTCTGCTGTCCATTCACTCTCTCTGTCTCTCTCTCTGTCTCTGTCTCTGTCTCACTCTCACTCTCTCTGTCTCTGTCTGTCGATTTGTCCCTGGTGTGTCTGTGTGCTGAGGCATGAAAAACGCGCGTCGACATCAATAAACTTAAAACAAAAAGCTGCCTGCCAACAGGAGTAGGGGATTCACTCTATGTGTGTGCATGTGTGTGTGTGTGTGTGTTTGTATGAAGAGCACCTTTTGCAACACACACATGTGTGTGTGTGTGTGTGTGTGTGTTTTGTTGTGTTTGTTGTTGTTGCTGTCAAACATTTGCCTGGTGCTTAAGCCGCTTTTAGTAGAATAACGCAGCTCGTCTATATCCGCTTAATAACTTTGGCGCCAAATGTCAAGCGCTGTCCCTGTGTCCTTGTGTGTCTCTGTGTGTGTTTCTCTCTGTGTGTGTGTCTGTGTGTGTGTGTGTCTGTGTATGGGTGCGTGCTTGTGGCTGGCAAGTGTATCCAATTCACAGCTATTGACTTTTCACAAATTTTCCAACGTAATTGTTAAAGCTTGCAATGCGGTCAAGTGTGTGTGTGTGTGTGTGTCTATATGTGTGTACGTGGACACCAAGACAACAAAGGGGTTGCAAAGGGGGTCGTTGTGGGGGGGGGGGGAATGGAGTATTGTATAGAATTTGTTGATGAACTTTGCATCCATTGCTGGCCAGACACCCAATAAAATTATATTGTACATGCATGCAGCAATAAATAAATTAGAACAAGGTGTCCACACAAGCATTTGAGAGCTCCACAAGCAGAGAGACAGAGTATGAGAGAGAGAGAGAGAGAGAGAGAGAGATATACATAAAGAGAGAGGGAGAATGGGGAATGAAGTGCGGCCAAAAATTGTGTGTCTTTTCATAATAAAGTGAATCATTCCTGTGTTTATAGGGAAGGAGTTGAAAAAAAATGATAGGGGTGGGATGGTATGGGGGGGGGGGGGGGGGGTTGCCTTACCAACTGTGTTGCCTGCGTTGGCAGTCAGATGCAATTTATTGATAATCTGTATGTGGCTTCAGGGCAGCTGTTGTGACAGAAGAACAAGCAGACGTCGAAGCAACTGCATGCGACCTTAAAGCAGTTATTTAACGCTATGCATATATATATATATATATATACACCTATATACACCCCGATACTTATACATACATAGGCAGTGCAGTGGGCAGTGCGCCAACAACAGCAGCAGCAGCAGCAGCAGCAACAACAATAAATGCAACAAGAAACCGTTTGGCAATTTGTAGCGACAATTTTGGCAACATTTTGCTGACCATCTAGGGGTAAAGATAAAGACGACACCCGGCAGAGCTGGAGAGACAGCAAGAGAGCGAGTGTGAGAGAGAGAGGGAGGGAGAGAGAGAGAGAGAGAGAGAGGCTGAGAATTCTGGTTAAAATGTACACATTTTGAACAGATTTGGCCAAGCAGCAGAAACTTACATATTTTCAACAGATTTCTCAGAATGCCTCACGCCCCATCCCACTCTCTCTCTGTCTCTCTCTCTCCCTCTCTCTCTCTCTCTCTGTCTCTCTCTGTCTCTGTCTCTGTCTCATTGTTCCCACGAAAAGTGAATAAAAACCAAAAATGGCTATTAAATGTTTCACTGGGCTGGGAAATAATTATTTGCTAATAGTCGCATTGAAAGCAGCAAATATTTCACTTTTCTCCTCAACCAAAAAATATTCCAGTATATTTGAGGAATCTCTCGAAATGTAATTTAATGTCAACTTAATAATGCTTAACGAATGATCAACAAAAATGTGTATTGTGAAATGAAATATTTTAAATAAAAGTGCGAAATGAAATGTTGCATTTTCAACTGTGCTGAATCGAAATGTTTGAATTGAAACTGTCATGTCCACATATCACATTCCTATGTTCTCAGCTTGTATTATTGCCACTCTTTTCATACTGCTCATATTTATATATATATATATATATATATATATACAAATTGTATATTTAATGTTTATTTCACAATTTCAATGGTTTCCGTGGCTCTCTGTGTCTGCTTGCAGGAATACAATTCAAAGACTGCCTCATGCCATGCCATCCACTACTATCAGCCACATCCGCATTCGTATCCGCATTCACACCAGCGATACCAGCAGCAACCAACACTGAAGCACAGCAGCAACTATTGCAGCGGCAGCAGCAGCAGCAGCAGCAGTAGCAACAGCAACTGCAGCACCAGCAGCAGCACAAACAGCGGCAACTGCAACAACCACATTTGTAGCCACACACAGCAACAGAAGCAGAAGCAACAAAAACAACAAAAGCAACAAAAGCAGCAAAAGCAACAAAAGCAGCAAAAGCAAGCAAAACAGCGCTACGGTCACACTGGTCGCAGTCGCCATTACAAGTACGATGCCATCGAGGAGTGTTGCCGTCCAATCTACAACGAGCATTACGGTTCCCTGGCGGAGATGTTGTGAGTGCGGATCACAAACTGGTGGGCACTGGACCGAATCGCAAGCCACCTACAACAACAGACTAGCTACAAGGTGTTGTACTCCATTGCGGAAGACGGAAACGAGACCGATAACGAGACAGACCAGCACACGCATGCCAAGACAGAGACGGAGACCGACACAGAGACAGACACAGACACAGACACAGAGACAGAGACGGAGACAGAGACAGAGGCGGATAAAGTTACGGATACGGATTAAGTTTTAATGTTTGCATACCCAAAATGGTAGCTTCTTCATCTTCTCTTAAGCATGAACTGGACAGAAAACATATATAGTAAATTTGATAGATATCCAGTAGATATCTAAATAATACAACACAAAAAAAAGAAAACAGATTAAAAAGCAGAAAACAAAAAGCGATTACTGATTAACGATAAACGATTAACGATAAACGATTTGAGTGTTAAATGTATTTACGAATAGATATATGTGTGTAATAATACGATATACATATGCATACACATACCATATAGATGTTTATGCAAATTGAGCAAACTTTACGAGCACAGAGCATAATGTTAGATATATATATTCAAAATATATGTATTAATCATTGATATCTGGCACAAATGGGCGCACGCTATAAATGTTAGGCATACGTCTATATATATATATACATATATATATATACTTATAAATACATGCATAGAATTTAAATACTGCACACACACACACACACACACACACACAGACACACACACAGACAGACACACAGACACACACACACACACACACAGACACACACACACATACGCGTATTTATTCATGTACATAAGCAATTGATATCCATATTATTAATAAACCATATGTGTGAAGTGCATATTTTTTTTGTGTGTCCCTCTAGAATAAGAATTGAGAATTGTTGTTTTTTTTTTTTGATATAATAATAATATAGATATATGTATGTAGAACTAGCCTGGCCTGGCCTGGCCAAGAAATTGTATAATCTAAGCACATTTATTTGAAAAATAAAAACATAAATGTAAAACTAAAAATTAACAAAAAAATAACACAAAATATGGCAAACATTATCAATATATGCATAAAAATCTATGAACTTAAATATAAATATATTTAAATAACTATATATATATATATACATATACATAATTATATATATGTATATATATATATATACATAAAATTTTTTTTATTTATAAACTAGCAATGCTTGTAAATAGAAATAAAGTATATTGATGGAAAACGCCGCTGGCAACATTTTAATAATAAAATAAAAAAATCATATATATTAAAAGTTTTTTTTTTTTAATATATACATTATTATTATATACATACATAATTCTTAGTAAAACTTTAGCTCTGAGTGTTAAACAACTGTAAATAAATTGGACACGTTACAAATTTAATTGAGGCACAGAAAAAAAATGAAAATAATAATATTTAAAAAGCAGACGCAGATGCAGAAGCAGAAGCAGAAGCGGCAAAACACAGAGAGGAGGGAGGGGGTCAACGAGAAGGTAAATCGAAAGTAATGCAAATTATTAGTATTTGTCAATGGCTGTCAACTTGAACTGTATTCGAGTAAAGAGCAAAGGAAGCAACTACTTATACGATAGAGAGAAAATAAATGAATTAAATTAAAGAGAAATCTACACACAATGACACACACACGTACACACGTACACACGTACACACGTACATACATACATACATACTCGCACATGCATACATACATATATGTCTAGCTACTTTTGTGTATGTAGTTGTGCTATTTGACAGAGGGACAGACTGTCTGCCCGACCGTCGGACAGTTGTCGAGTTCTTCACTTACTTATTGAAAAATGTGTCTTACAAAAAATGCATTCAAATATATAAATCTATATATATATATATGTATACACGATGGATTTAATAACAGACATTAATGGAACATTGTAAAGCTGTCATTATTGTAAACGTGCATAATGCATTTCTCTACTACACACAAACCCAGCCCACCCCACCCCACCCCACCTCCCAACTTCCCTACATGTGGTGCAACTAACAGAACTTAAGGAAACAACAACATAAACATCAATACAAAATCCAAACAAAAAAGAATGAAACAAAACAAAAACGAAAAAAAACAAAGCAAAACAAAACAAAAAAAAAACAATGAAATGATAAGCTTCTTGATGTTTAAATTAAAGTGAATGCGAATTGAAAACTAAAAGTGATTGTCAATTCGCTTTCGCGACAATATCGCCAAAAAAAAACGAAACGAAACGAAACAAAAAAAATATAACTGTATTTGTCATTGCGCCCGAAAGCATGCTATGCAAAAGTTCGGTGCAGAGAAACAAAACAAAACAAAACAAAATAAAACAAAGCAAAACAAAAGAAAACAAGCTAAAACATATGTAATAAAACATTTAAAATTAAATTGTAGCAATGCAAAAGCAAAATACAAACCAAAAGAGACACACAAAACAGAGAGAAGACAAACAGAGACGGGGAGACAAAAGCAGAGTAACACTGGGTGAGTGACAAGAGTGGGGCAATTTTATCATTCGTCATTATCACTTTTGGCACCCACGCCCACACACACACACGCACACGCACACACACACACGCACACACACGCACACAGAGTCACACAAGTATATAAAATTTTAAATTCTCAACTGCACTTCGCAGAGTTTTAAATGTCTACATAACGTAAAACATAAAAGCGAATATAAAAAAAAAAAAAAAAAATGAAAACAAAATCGAAATGAAATGCATAAAATATTGGATTAAAAAATAATAAGAAAAAACAGCGTAACTATTCAAATACCAGAACTTTTAACAAAATTAAAAAAAAAAGAGAGGTATCACATTTAGCACAAAACAGAACAGAAAACTGCAACACACACACACAACACTCTCACACACACACACATACACGCACACACACAGACCTACACACAATTTGACAGCTGCTTGCGTTCAAAGTTTTGTGAGCTCATTTTGCTATGCTATAAATACTATAATTACTATATATAATTACAATGTGTTCGTCCTTTTGCTCTTTGTATTATTTGTCAATGCAATTTACTTTAATATAATTATATTTTATTTTGTTTTTTCATAAAAAAAGCTTAAAATGTGATATTTTATAAAACTATAAACCACAAGAGAGCGCAGAGACAGCAATGTGCACTAAAGTGCCGCCCGAAATCAGCAGAGAAAGCGAAAACGAAACCGAAACCGAAACCGGAACCGTTAAATGAATACAAAACCGTCAGAGCAAAACAAACAAACAAAAGAAAAAAAAAATAAAATTAAAAATTATAAAAAGAAAACAAACAAAAAACAAAAACAAAAAAAAAAGCAACACTCACACACACTTGCAACAACTTGAAAATAGGCATTATTGAATAAAAACGTTCTCGAACGGAACGTTTGCGGATTATTGTCATTAAATTATGATTATTATTGTATAATTTAAGTAAACCAACTGTAAGTAACGTTATGCATATTAATTATTAATGATACGAGAAAAAAAACAAACAACAAAACTAAAAACGTTTTAAAACTATAATTAATTTAATGAGAAATTCAACACAAAAACGAAAAACGCAGAAAAATTAATAAAGATTTCAAATGCAAAACAAATCACTGTCTGTGTTTTTATTTTTCCTTGGTTATTTGGGATAGCTTTCCTTTTGAAAGACCTCTTCCACAATCGCAATAATAATAACAGTAATAGCAAAACTGACAGCAGCAGTAACAGTAACAGTCGCTGTAACTGCTGCTGTTAACTAAAGCTGTTGAAGACGTTCCACAAACGCGGTGTGGAACGCAAAATGTTATGCATCGAACATGTTGTGCGGCATACTTTTTGGCTGCGTTGCGTATTACAGGTGGCCGTTTAACGCGGCATACTTTCAGGCGGCACTCTCGCATCGCAGTCAGAGCTTAAGTGCGATTATCCTTTTGTCCAATTAAGTCTGCAGCTGGTGAATACCATTGCAGCTTTGTCTGGAACTGCACCCGACAATTCGCCTGTATGATGATCTGTAATGTTTAACGTCAAATTGCAAAATCTATATTATTGGCGCTTCATACACTGCGACCTAGTTAGACCTTCTGAGCCTAGAGCTTATAGCTGTTTCATCGGCATGCACGAATTCAAGAATTTTAAGCACATGTTTGCCCAGGATACTACATCTTTGTCTGGCTAAGACGATGCAAGACGTTAGGATGTGCTTTAAGGATTGCTCCGCATTGACAAACAGAATCGGCAGATTCCGCGATTCCCACAATTAGTCTATCTGTCGCTTGACAGATGAGTCTGTTCTAAGTCTGTTCTTCCTCATGAAAGTTATTTGCTTAGATTGTTTTTGATTGTAGCTGCCTAAGAGACAAGCTTGGTGTCTCTGATATTTATGATTGTTATTCCGCGTTCAGCTAACGTAAAGGGTCTGTTGTACAGCTTATAAAGTGGTGACAAGTTCCAGCAGCAAGCGAATATCGACATCGACCCAAAAGATGCACTCGATTTGTGATCCAAGTGCAAATTGCTATCAGTTTGGCTTGTTGCACTTCTCCGTTGTGCAATTAAATGGCTTGCATTTAATATTTTGTGAATGATTATTTAAATTGTTAGAGCTGTCAATTTAACGCCTGAGTAGCTTCACTGCTGAACGGCATGTTGAGCTGCTGCCAGTTGAGAGACTTGCCTGCCTGGCTGACTGCTCGACTGGCTGTCTGGCTGTCTGGTTGCCTGGCTGCCTGGCTGCCTGTCCAGCTGGAAAATCCACTCGGCAGCTTAGGAATGAGGTTCAGACTTTCCGGCAGCTTTGACTCATTGTCTGCCGCCGATGAACTGTCCCTTTCCATTCATCTTCGACTACTTTCTGAATATTATGATTATGAGCATCCTTATTATTGTACATACATACACACATCTATAAGCATATATATTTAAATATATATATTATATTATTTTATTTTATTTTCTATTACTTACCCAATTCAATTTTAAATCGATTCAATGTGTCATTTGTTGAGCAACTGTTTTCATTTAATGTTCTAATGGGTTGCTCTTAACGAGGAGAGCTGGAACGACTATCAAATTCCTTTAAATGCACTTGGGTTTAAAATTAATTTGTATAAAATGTGTTATTTGAAAATTGTAAGTTTAATCACAAATTATCTATATTTGTTTTGGTGCTGCAGAGGCTTGACAGATGGGCTATTCACTTGAATAGGCACGGAGTCTACACACACACACATATATATATATATATATATATATATATATATATATATATATATATATACGAGAGTATTATTATTTGCACTATGTCATATTTGGGCTGACTATCAATTTGGTCATTCAGTTTTCCGCTTGTCTGATAATAAACGTCGGATTTTACAGTTTAAATGCAGCCATAAAATATCAAAATCGTTTGTGCCATTGCACAACTTAAAGCTTCAGAGAATTGCCTCCTTTTTGATGTTGATGTTTTTTCTGTTTTCTGTTTTATTTTTTTCCAGTTTTTATAGTGTGCGTGTGTATGTGTGTGTGTTGGTGTTGGTGTTGGAGGCGCTGGGGGCTCGTTGTTTGTAGTATCTGTAAAGCAATTAATAATAATTGGCCCTAAAAACCCCTTTTCACTCTATGTCAAATGTGAGTGTGTGTGTGGTGTGTGTGTGGGTGTGGGTGTGTTTAATAACAAGCAGCACAGTTAGCGCTTTAGATACAACAAACAAGGGTTCCTCCCAAAGGGTTGGGCAACGGCTGCTTTTTTTGGGAGCTGGGGATTTGGGGTGGAGCACTAAAGTTGGTGCTGCAGCGATGGCTATTTGCAAATATTTACAACATCCGCTGCTCGGGCTACACAAACAGAAACACACATATGCACACACGCACGCACACACACACACGCACACACACACGCATACACACACATGTGAATTCTCTGCGCGCGTTGGCAAATAAAAGTTCGGAAATGCGATTATCTTGATGAATTGGAATTTGAATTTTAATTCTCTGCTTTTGACCAACATAAACCAATAAAGATAAAGCGCTACAGATACAGATACAGATACAAATATACGCAACCCACGCAATTGGTAGTGACACCTAAACGCAACCAAATCCGAGCCGAGTCCACTCAACCACCCAACTAACCAGCGAACCAAGCCACCCCCTGCAATGGGCATACATATACATATACATATACATCGCCCTCCAGGCAATTGGCCACCATTTGTTTACCAAAAGTTCTCGCATTTAGCATTTAAATTTGCTGGCGCACATCCAGCTAGCAATTTTGTAGCGGCTGGATGGCATTTTTGATGTGGATTCGGTTGCACTCGCTGCTGGCTCTGCTCTTCCCGCGCAGCGACCAACAGCATCCATCGTAGCACTCATCGTCGACGTCATCGACATCGAGTGACTCGACGGTGTGTTCATATCTGTTGTAATTGCAGAAAGCTCCTCGGTTGTGGGCCGTTCCATCTCTATATCTGTATCTGTATCTATATCTGTATCTGTATCTGCAGCTATATACATAGATAGCTGTATCTGTGTCACCGACGACAATTCTCAAAAGCATAAAAGTCAATTTTGTCGCATGGCCCACGGAGACGACGGTAGCCGCCAGTTACCAGTTACCAGTTACCAGTTACCAGCCAACAGCTAGCAGCTAGCAGCTGCCAGTTTTGTTGTATTTCCCAAAGTAGCCGCGGGGCAGGTGGCAACGAGTCAGGTAATTGGCTTTGCCGCATCCGTATCCGTATCTCGAGCATATGCTTGTCATTTTTAGATACCCACTGGCTTTCGCACATGCGTAAGCATGCCTCATGACATCTCTGCAACCCCAACCCCAACACCAGCCCCCTCTCCGCCGACATCGGGGCCTAGCCCATCTGTAGCGCTTACCCAGAGCTGATCCCCAGATTGCTGCACCTGAAATGCTGGAGGCAAACAGAAAACAGCCAACAACGAGCAACCAACCGAAACCGGTACAATGAAACACGGCTATTTGAAGGCTACACTCCAACAATTGAACTATCCTAAAACTGATTAATCTCTGGCGCCAAACAATGATTCAAAGATTTCAAATCACATAGCATTTACTCAATATATTTCTGAATCTATAAAAACAAATGTTTCGGATTAATTCATTAAATTCATAACTATTTAGTAATAATAAATTTTTTAATTAAATATACTTTTATGCCAAAAATGTATAAATAAATTTGAAATTGTTTGAAATTTCAGAAATTTATTTTGATGTTTGTGACGAATATGTTTTGGGTCGTATTTGTATGACATATTTGCTCCTCAGTGTAGGCTTTGAGTGGGCTCTGTGAAGTGGTTGTGTAGATACTGTGTTACTCCCAGTCACAGTCCCAGTCACAGTCACAGTTGCTATAACAATCACTGTTTCATTTGGCGTTACACAACGCCCTCCATGAAATATCTACTTCAGTTGGAGACATTTATGGAATGCATGTGAAACAGGGGGCTTCTGGCCTAGGGAACCCCTTAGTTGGATTGCTTGGCAACTTTTTGGTGCACTCAGTGCAAATATGTATGTAGCACAAAAGCATAGAGGATGCCCCGCTCGAAAAGAATCTCCCTGCCGGATAACGCACAGTTCTCAAACAATATGCAAATGTTTGTCAATTTACCAACAACAAATGAATTGATTCATGTCGGCTTAGTTTAACTCTGGGAACTCAATTCAAATAAGCCATTAGCTTCCATGCTATTTGCTGTGTGTGCTTTTTAATTGAATCTGCTGATATTTTACCAGTTAACGATTGCATAAATCTAATTTCCGAGCTTAGCAAAAGTTCACAGATGATTTATTCCCACTTTGAGCTTTGCTGTTTGACCATTTATTGATTTACCTATTTATTTATTTATTTGTTTGTTTAATGTCAACTAAAGTCAGTCGATACAAAATATACAAAACGTAACAAGTTGATGCAATTATATTTAACATACAATTTTAAATTAAATTTAAATTAAAATATAAGAAATTTTTATACGATTTCTGGGATTATTTGAATGCAAAATGGTCTTAAATTTTCCCGAAATAAAAACCCAAATCAGACAAAAGAAAATGAATTAGTTGAGGAAGAAGTTATTCACGAGACAGAACATTTAAAATTGAGTACTTAATTATAGAAATGGTGGACTCTGATAGAGTCCATGGTAATCATTACAGAGTACTCGAAACGGTTCATCTGTGTATATATATATATTATATATACAGCCACTTAAGCTGACGGCTCTGTTTAGATTAAAGAAATTATGCACAGCAATATAGAATACATAATAATAAACTGAAACAGTTGTAAAGGGAATAAATACTTGAGCACACATACAGCTCAACTATATTTCATCATTAATTCTAAATGAGCACGAGAATGCACATACATATTCATATACATACATACATACATACATACATACATACATACATACATACATACATATCTATGTATAAATTATTTAGCATTTGGGCAGTTTAGGCCAAGTCTTTTTTAAGAGGGTTTCTTGAAAGGGGTTTCTAATCGAAACCTCATTCGGGGCTTCTTACTAACTTGTGTGGCAAACACACAAGCAGTGTCCAATTTGTCCTACCACTATTTTTCACCTCTCTCGCTCTCTCTCTCTGCTCTGTCTCTGTATTTGTCTCCTTCATTTAATGACGCACATATACGAGCTGAAGGCTGATGACCGTCGCCCACTTGCCAAAGTATTTATTGCTCGGTTTTTACAACTTTGATGGCTCGGGCCTGAGGTGGTTGGGGTGGTGGGGCTGCTGTGGGTGACGTGGGTCGCTAATAGGATTCGCTCTGTTTATGTGCATGCTAATTAGAGACAAAAACACATTTTTGCTGCCTTTGGTTAATTGATGAAGTGAAAAAGCCGCCAGGCTTCCGCGCCACAGAAACGACAAACAGCAGCAACAAACAACAGGAAAAGGAGGTACAGCAACAACAACAACAACAGCAACAACAAATAAATAAAAATAAAAAATTATAACAAAATAAGGAAATACTAAAAATAACGTAGTAAAAGTTATCGGGCAAATGACACTCCCAGTTCCAGTTCCAGTGGCAGTGGCAGCACCACCACCAGCACCAGCACCGGCGCCAGTCTCAGTTTCAGTTTCAGCTCCCCTCCTTGGGCAGCGAGTCCCATTTTTGGAGTATGCAAATGAGCTGAAGCCGGCAACAATGATAAATATCGTTTTAAATGACAAACAGGCAAAGATGTGCCAGGGCAATAATAAACCTGCAAAATTAATTGCTTTCAACCGCAAGTCGGGCAAAACTGGCCTGAAACTCGGGCTGGGCCTCAAAGTCAACAGCATAGAAAACAAACACAACGAAAAAACGACAAACGAAAAGCGGAAAAAAAAATAGAAAACAAAACCAGGAGAAAAGTTTTCCATGGGTTTGTCAAACATTGTATACCCTAGTCCTTGGACATAGCTGTTGCTCGGACATATCATTCCCCTTCCACTTCTCTAACTCTAATCAAATACAAAAGTGGCTTGTCAATTTCCTGTCAGCATATAAATATCAAATTTAATTGGTTCCATTATTTCAATTATAGCAATTAATAATAATAAGTTGTTGTATAACACAAATTTCTTTCAAATTGGTTTAATTAAATTTTTTTTATGAATGGCCAATTCAGCATATCCTTTCGCAAAGTGTATACAAAGAGTGGGAGGCTGGCAACCGGGCTGGGGCTTGGACTTGGGGCGCTGCTTTGGCTAAAATGAAATTAGTTGGAAACATGTCGCCTCATTAGCGCAGAGCAAAAGTAAATCTGCAAGAAATTAATGAGCGAGCAATGAGCGGCGAACACATCAAGCCGACTTTCTCGACTATATATCCCATTCTCTCTCTCTCTCTCTCTCTCTCTCTCTCTCTCTCGCTCTCTCTCTCTCTCTCTCTCTCTCGCTCTCTCTCGCTCTCTCGCTCTCCCTATCCCACTCATTTGCACTGTTAAGCAACGCTTTTAATTCGCCTGCAGAGTTGACAGGTAATTGCGTTCCTAATTGGTTGCATCAACATCTTTTGTGCCGCGCTCCCGATGCCCTGTCACCTGTAAGGTTGCAATGCCAGCTTCAGCTTTGTTGCATGTCTGTTTATGATTTTATTTACAAAGTTATTCGCCCAACATTTACGACAAGCGACTTATCAGCATCGCACAACTTAGTTGATATAGTAGTTGACATAGGAATAATCTACCGACCCTTAACATTTTTGTAATGCAATTTCGAGGAGCTGAGAAACTGTCTGAGCTAGTTGTATTCTCCTTATTTCTATTCACCTTTTAATGAGTATTGCTGCCTTTTAAAGAAGTAAAAACGAAACCATTTCGAATTGAGTGTGGAACAGCACAATGAACATTTTTTGGAATTCGAATATCATCTTATTGTCTACATAAACTGTACAAAAACATATAACGCTTGAGCAAAGACTATATGATTTCAGTTACAAGACGACTCCAATTTGATTTCAGTTTTGAGCTGTCAGTTTTGGCTGCCATTTGGCAATTTGGCTCTTTTTTTTGGCGAAGGAACACAATTGCCGCTGCATTGATTTTTGCTATGCTGCCTCCCAAGTCAATGTCATTGACCACACGTACAACAAAGGGGCGTTGCAATGGTCTAGTGGTTAGTAGTGTTGGTGTTGGTGTGTGAGTGGAGGGTGGGGGGGGGGAGTGGCTGCTTGCGCTAGGGTAATGTCGAGTGGTCGGGGAAGGGGCAGTGCGGGGAACAACCACCAAAAGTAATCATCGCAAACGTTGTCGTTGAACTCATTTTTGGGTGGAATGGGGGCCTGCTGGCGTCCAACTGTGAAGTAGAACTATTACGGCCTTTGGCCTCCAGCTGCCCGAAGTCCAGAAGCCACTGAAGCAGCAGACGCAGTAACAGCAGCAGCAAGCAGCAGCAAGCAGCGGCAAGCAGCAGCGAATGCGATTAACGTTTCAATATGCGACAGTTGCACCGTGGCAATGGCCAAGGAAGAAACTGTGGCTGAACTTCTACTTGCTCTTGGCAATGTCAATGGCAACGGCACTGGCAACAAAAAAAAAAAAAAAAAAAAAGGAGAAAAAAAGAAAGAGAAAAGGAATATAACCAACTATTCTCCACGATGGCACCCATCCTCCCCGCTGCGTGGCTGAAGACCGCTTGTGGATTTGTATTTTTGTTCATTGCGGCGATTGCATTCATAGCGAATAAAGCCGGGCTAAGCTGCAGCAGCAGCAGCAGCAGCAGTTGACTAGAAACTCTGAACTAACTAAAACCCCTCCGCTCACTCAGTTGTAGTTATGCGGGGATAAAAGGTCATTATATGGATATATATATATATATACATATATATATATATATACAAAAAAATAAGAAGAAAAACTCGACATATAAAGGAGCATAAATTCAACAGACAGCGAATTGCACTTTTCAGCACGCAGGGGTGTCAACGCATGTCCGAATGGGGGCGTGGGTGTGCTGATGTGGCGCCATCTATTGTGCGCTCGCAACGGTCAAAGTCAAGCGTAATAATAATAATAAGCCGTTGCATGCTGACGTCGATGTAGCGGCTTACGTAACACTGACTGCGTTCATAGCATTAGCTCTTACGTCACGTAACAGCACAACACAAGCATTACGCTACGTTGCGTTGAGCAACATCCGTCAGCAGCAGGTTGAAAGCTATCGTTTCCGCTTCATAGTCTCCCCGCTCTCAAGTCGCGTCCTTCCTCCAGCCTTCCTCCTCGTTGAATACTGTTAACTGATCCAACTATCCCCAACCCGCGCACACTCCCCACTCCTTGCCAGCATTCGATTGCCCTTTATGATTGCTTGTTGCGCTTACATTTATGGTCAGCACAAATATCTGGAATGACTGCGAAATCATTGATTAATAAAAATTAAAACTAAAAAAGTCGATTCAATTTTCACAAAGTGGAAAATCTGCGAAGAGCAGCCAAGTATTATTATTAGACAGTCTAAAAAGTGAGGCAATATTTGCAGAGTTGATCGAAAATCAGTATTCAAATAGAGTTTTCTATCGTTTCCCTTGAGACGAGTCAGGGACATGTCTACACCGATTCGATTGCGCATGCTGATCAATAATATGCATGCAGAATATATATTTATATATATATATTTATTTATTTATATAATATAACACCTTGCAAATGACGCTTGCATATTGCATATTGGGCTGCTAAAAGGAGCTTGTTTTACTTTTCACACCGAACCGTTTACGAATGCCCCAAAATGCAAGCGAAATGCATTGTTTTCTGCTATATTCTGGATAAGCGCATAAGCATAAATTGTTGTCAGGTCGAGTCACTTGGCAGTTAGCAATGTGTACTAAGTGCTTGGCTAATTTATGTCACAGTGCTTTTTAGCTCACTGCCTTTTTCAATTAGCTGTTGTGGCGCGAATAATTCACGATTTTCAGCTGCACTTGCTGCCAGCGGCCATTTTGCGTTGCTTGTCAACAATATAAGGCAGCTGTTATACTTTGTGGAATTTTTAACAGCAGACCCAGACCCCCCTCCTTCCCCCCGTTGCTGCTGTGGCCCCCTCTGCAGCCCGAGCAGGCTAATTAATAACTAATGATGTGCAGTGCGCATATTACGGCAATTGCATACATTATCCAAGCCAAATATCATTTTATTGTTGCTGTCAGGAATGTTTCCTGCAACCAACACAGCCGCAACGGCACCACCACCCCACACCCCCACCCCCACCCCCACCCCCACACACACCCCCAACAGTAGCCCACTATTCCTCTGCTCCCTGACAATTGAGTGTACCTCGGGCCTTTGACTAACTGGCTGACTAACCGACTGGTTCACTGGCAACCTGTGTCTGGTTACCTGCCTAATTTCCTGCATTGTTAGCCAGCGACGCGTAGCACACCCACACCCACACCCACACACACACACACACACGCACTCAAGCACACGCACACACACATGCGGAGAGGCAGAGAGGGGAATGCAATTATGACAATCAAAGTGGACAAATGCATTTGCAGGCCGGCGCCTGAGAGAGAGCTCGGTCTGAAAAGTACGACAATACACTCAGAAAACAAACCAAGACCTTTACAATTTCAAATATAAATTACTAAAAACAAATGCTGAACAATTTCAGGGTAAAAAGCGATCCCAAATTCCATGAATATTTTTCCTTTTTTCAAATCAAAATTTGATCAATTTTTCGCAAAAAATACAGTATTTTTTTTAATCAAGTTCAATTGCTTTGGGCAGATAAAATATATGAGTTTTACATGTTCAGGAAATTAATTTGTAAATTTTTCTATTTCATAAAAATAAAACAACAACTTTTTTTGCTAATGCCAATTTTTAAAATTGTCTTTTTATCTTCTGCTTTTATTTTTTTGTTGTGCAGGTTGTGGGCCTGCTTGATTGCCTGGCTTCCTGGTGCTTTCTGGTTGGCTAGTTGACTGCTTGAATAGCTGACTGGTTTGCCTGACAAATGACAGCTGCAATAGTCAGTTAGACAGACAGATACCCCTTACAATGGTGCCCCACCCGCCGCCTCTTCCCCATCGTACCTTCACTTGACTTTAACAGTGACGTCTGCTGCGAGCTGATGTAAAAATCCACCAGGGACACTTTGATGCTGACAGCCACATTGATGTTGAGGGCAGGCGTGACACGCACACAAATGCCGCAACTAGCTCCCAGGCACACACACCCACACACACACCCACACACACCCAGACACACACACAGTAATTTAGAGCGTTATGTGCGCTTTAATTTTAGCCTGGGGAGCTTTGACCAAAAATGACCTAATAATAAGTAAGCAGCTACCAGCTAAGCCGCACTTTACTCCTCCTCTCTCTCTCTCCCTCTCTCTCCCACTCTTCCACTCACTCTGTCTCCCTCTCTCTATCTCCACATTTGTCCTCTGTCTGTCCTATTCACTTCTTCGACTGGGATTTACAATTTTTGCAGCACATACTTTAGATAAGCTCCATCTAATTTGCAACTAATTGCAAGTCATTAAAATGCTAACCCCTCCACCCAACCCCTAGACCCCACCCCACCCCTCTCCATCCACATAGCCAGTCGCAAGTCAGCGCACTCTTGCAAAGTCCATTTTAATCTAGCAATTAAGGAATAATGGGCTTTAATTAACCGCTAAAATCTAAAAAGCTCGCATAAATAACCAATTGACAGTGGCCAAAATGTCGCTGACTCTCTCTCTACTCTC
This sequence comes from Drosophila melanocephala, assembly GCA_037043625.1. NCBI lineage: Eukaryota > Metazoa > Arthropoda > Insecta > Diptera > Drosophilidae > Drosophila > Drosophila melanocephala. Next base: position 2,355,938 of record JBAMBD010000015.1, on the reverse strand, counting down.
TCTCGCTCTCCCTCTCTCTCTCTCCCTCTCTCTCTCTCTCTTGGGCTGCTGCTGTTTTCTCTTTGGTTGTGTGTATCAGTTTACATTGCAGCGACAGCGTCGCGCCCATAAATTGAATTATGTTAAGCCTCGCATAATGGTCAAAATAACACGCAATTTGCGGCAACTCGAAATGCTCACGACATTGCCAGCCACGCCCCTCACACACACACACACACACACACACACACTCAGACACCACGTCTGTGGGCGACTCGAAGACCAATCCGTTGAAAGTACTCACACACCTACACACACCTACACCTACACCCACACCTACACACACACACCTACACCTACACCCACACACACACCCACACACCTACACCCACACACACACACCCACACACACACACACACTGACATCCTCAGCCCAAGCCGCGAAAATCGGTGCCTCAATCCGTTTTTCAGCTCGCTTTTCAATTTTAACTTGCCACTTTCCGCTTTTCACTTACCACTTCCACTTCCGCTGTTGTGCGTCTTGTGTGTGGCTGTGTGTGTGTTGGTATTTGTGTGTGTTTTACGTATTTGTGTTAATTTTGGTAAAATCACTTAATCCTTTTGATAATATTGCCAGCTCTGTGACACCTTAACCCACATTGCCAGCGACACTCCCATCTCCCATCTCCCACTTCCATTTCCCATTTCCCCTTTCCCTGTGCCCTCCTGCGTTGCCATTCAATTTCTTGTTGCTATTACTGCGCAAAAACCAAAGCCGCCATTTTCACATTAAATGACGCGCAAATTTACATTTAGTGAAGCAGCTGCCTTCGGACCAAGTCATCGACATTGCCATCGACAGCGACAACGACATCGACAGCGACAACGACATTCGCATTCGCATCCACATCCCCAATCGCAAGCGCAATCCCAGTCCCAACTACAACCCCATTGTTGTTGGGCAGCGTTCTCGTCCTCGTCATCGCATTAGTGACGCTCCGCAGCTTATTTACCTAGGAATGCGTGTAAAATGACACGAACAACAGCAGCAGCAGCAGCAGCAGCGACAATAGTTGAAGAGTGCCCAACGAGCAGATACCCTGGCCAAAGCCAATGCACCCGTTACATAAAACAATTGAACTCCCTCCCTCTCTCTTTCTCTCTCACATTCAGTTGAAAGTACGTACATGCAACTTCGGACAGTTTCCAGTTGAAGATGTCTCTGCTTGGGCTGTCAGCTGCATGTCATGTTGTCTATGCCTCAATGGAGGCAGGGCATAGCCAGCTGTTGGGACAGCAGCGTCACTGACCTGCCTGCTGCAGCTACCGTGGACTACGGCACACTTCATTCCTCTGCACTCACCCTCCCCCTCCGCCTCCACCTCCACCTCGACCTCGACCGCCACATGCAGCTCCATCTCCACTCTGCGACGATTGATGCTTCTTACAAGCTGGCAACACGGCGGCTGCTACTCAATTAGCGAGCTAGTCCCTCCTCAACCTCATCCTCCTCCTCCTGCTCCTCCTGCTCCTCCTGCTCCTCGTGCTCCTCGTCGTCGTTCCCGCTCAACTGCTCGGTGTCTTGAGCAAGCATATTACTCTATTAAATTTAAATTAAAAATTGATTAAAATGAGCACTGGAAGTGAGTGAGAGAGATAGACAGAGAGAGAGAGAGAGAGAGAGAGAGGAGCAGAGCATTTGCCACACAGCTGGAGGATACACGCAATTAACGTTCGCTTTCTGCCTCAAATTGCTAGAGAACGAGAGAGCGAGAGAGAGAGCGAGAGAGAGAGCGAGAGAGAGAGAGAGAGAGAGCGAGAGAGAGAGAGCACTGGCAGCTTGGCCCCAAACACTTGCCACACTTTAATATAAGTTGCGGACCACACGAAATGCGTTGCGGGTAAGCGACTTTTGTCATGAGGGGAGAGGGGACAGGGGCCAGGGGAGAGGGGAGAGGGAGGGCGCGGGGCTTGTGGTTCGGGAGAGGTTTGTATAGGTGGTGTCGGTGTCAGAGTTACACTTCTTTGCTGCGTTTTGCTAAATTAATTTTGCGCATTACGCAAATGAGCAGCGAGAGTGCGAGGCGTTCGGCGTGCGGCGTGTGGCATGCGGAGTGTGGCATGCAACGAACCTAAACGGCAACGAACGAAAGAACAAACGCAGGAGCGAATGAACCCTTCCTTTGGCCCCGAAGGGATGCCGCCTAATGATCCCTAGCCCAAAAGTCAAATTGAAAGCTGAAGCTGTGGCAGACGTAGAAGAGGACGAAGAACAAAAGGCGGGCGGGGCAGAGGCAGAGGCATGGCAGAGGCAGAAGCAGAAGATGACTCCGGTGGCCGTTTAATGTCCTTGTCACTCAATGTGTTGCTATTTGATTGGATTTTTGTGGTCAGACAGTTGTGAATGTGTGAATGAGTTCAAATCTGAATGTGAATGTGAATGTGTACCGCTCAACGAATCTATCTGGCAATTACAAGTGTCGGTGTCAATTGTCCGCATCCTTCTACGTTGGCCAAACCATGCACTTCACACCCAATGCAGAAGAACAACTTGTGTGTCTTGGAATTCATTACATCTGCTGTGCAACTCAAGATATAAGCTACGTCATGACGTAACGTAACGTAGCGTAAGTGATGGGTCAACTTACTCTTACGTATGTCTTACGATAACACATTACGTTGTACGCAATTGAAAGAGTAGTAATACACTTTGCTTACGTTATTTTTGCTTAACGTTATGTTACAGACTTAAAAACATTTCTAACGCAGCTTAAGTATTTATACTTACTGTACTCACGTAACCGGCATAACTTCTTACGTGAGAGATAATGTAACGTGAAGTAAGTCACGGCAAGAGAACAATGCGTGCGTCGCCAAACAACCCCTTACGTAAGCCACCCTATTCACATTCACATTCACATTCACATTCACATTCACATTCACATTCCCATTGAGAAGCAAACCCTTCCTTCGCCGGGCACAGAGATATTTCCACCCCACCGCTGCCTAATGATGTCTGTCTGGCCAGAAATTGAGTACAGGACGTGTGGGGGAAGGGGGTTGGGCGGCTGGGGGAAGTTAAGGATAATGTTTTTGTCAGCTATGCGCCGTGATTTGATTGAATTTTTGTGGTCTGGCGCTGACGCTGAAGAATCCAACTCACTGTACCAAGGGAAAGGGGGAAAGGGGGGAAAGGAAAGTCGAGGTCGAAGTCGAAGTCGATTCAAGATTTGCGTGCAATTTCTTTTTACGTTTTAATTAAAAAGTGTCGCTTAGTGCGAATGTCCATTTGACTGATGGGTCGCACTAGATGGAGCATGAACCCGAAGATAGCAACATAGCAACAGAGAGCAAGAGAGAAACAGAGAGAGAGAGAGTTAGAGAGGGGGGAATAGACTGGAGACATAGCAATTAAGCCGCCGTGTTGCCCCCTGTCGCTTGGCTTAATGAAAACGATTATCGACTGGGATGAGTCGGATGCCAAATGGAAATTAAACAGTTGGAGGTCCACAACTGGGGACTGGAGACTATTGGGGGCCGGCAACTGGGAGCTGGCTGGCTATTGCATGGGATGGGGGGTGGAGGGGTGGTGATGGTTTGGTTTTCGTTGGGCGTAGCCAATGGGCAACAAACTTATTGCTTTACAAATTCTTTAATAAATTAAATGTCCTGCCAGCGTTGGTCCTAGCTGTATATAAATGAATGGCATCAATGGCCGCCCGCTGATTGAATGTGCCGTAGGCAAAGGGGCTGGAGGATGATGATGGCCCAAGGGAGTGGGACAGAAACAAGGTGGATGGCAATGAAGCGCGACGCTCGCCGGACCAAGTTTATCATCAGTTATGTGTGCCGTGTGCCGTGTGCCGGCAGTGTCTCTGGCCGGGACTAGCCTTTCCCGGATCGCCTGATGGATGGCTAAATGCTTCAATGCTCCAAATGGACAAACCTGACAAACTGACAAGCTGACAAACATGAAGTCGCCCCAAGCTTGGACCGAGAGACGGTAGCGCTTCTCAAGTAGCCAAAAGGGCAGTTGTTGCCACAGAAACAGACACAGACACACACACACACAGACACACACAGACACACACACGCACACACACAGACACACACACACAACGACAGCCAGAAATTAAATTAAATGTAATTTGTCGTTGACTAAGTATTTGCGGGCAGCGACAGCGACGCATTTGTCAAATGTGTCCCAGTCGCAGAAGTCGAAGGACTCGAAGGATACGCAGGCCTTTGAAGTGCGCAGCGAAAAGAACAAAAACAATAAAAAAAAAATATTGAAGGAAGCCCAAGCGGAACCGAAACTGTAACTGAAACCGAAACCGAAACTGAAACAGAAATTAAAAGCCAGTTCGGCATCTGGCCAGCCAGTCAGTCAGTCAGTGAGTCAGTCAGTCAGTCAGTCAGTCAGTCAGTCAGTCAGTCAGTCAGCCAGTCAGTCAGTCAGTCAGTCAGTCAGTCAGTCAGCCAGTCAGTCAGTCAGTCAGCCAGTCAGTCAGTTAGTCAGTCAATTGGTCAAATGGTCAGTTGCCACTGAAATGGGCATACGCCGCATGCGCGGGCACATTTATGAGGAGTGCACAAAGGGCATTTAAACATTTAAGTAACAGACGAATGCGATGGCAACAAAAGAAACAAGTAGCAAGAAGCAGACGCTGCGGCAGGGGCAGCGGGGGCAGACGAGGCAGAAGAGGAAGAGGCAGAGGCAGGGGCAGCGACAACGAAATTAAAACGAGCTACTCAATTACGCAAATTAAAACGAAAATAAAGCAGCCGCGTTTAACCAACAGACGCAGAAACAAACAAATGCCAAAAACCATAAAATATCTATGTAAATAAAAATAAAAAATAAAAAGCAAAAATAAAAAGAATTGCGAAGAGCGGAAAAATTAAAAAGGAAAACAATGCGACTTCTATTGTTGGTTTTTATATTATTTTCAGTTTGCTTTCTTTCATTTTGTTTTGTTTTGCAACTGTTTGTGTCATTTTTGGTTGTTGTTTTTGTTGTAACATTATAATAAAGTTCGCTGAGGTCGCCGCTATAAAACGCGTCAATGAGGCGGCTCAACTCATTCAACCCTTGAACCCCGCACACCCTGCAAACCCCGCACACCCTGCAAGTCCTGCAAACCCTCCAGTGCCCACCATTTCGGCATCCCGGCAGCCTTAAGGCCTTGGCCGGGCCCCAGCTTCCTTGCCCCTGGCATGTTGAGGGCCAATAAAATCAAATTAAAAGGCGCCAAAGTGTCGCGATTATGAGACTTTAAGTGAAATCAATTAAAAAAGCAAAGCGAATTAAAAAAAAGCAGCAGCAGCAACGAAAAATGTAAAAGAAACGAAAAAGAAATAAGAAATCAGAAGTGAGACGGCAAAAAGCGGATAGCCAAAGCATCCTGTCGAGCAGCCAAGGAGCCCAGCAGCCCAGCAGCCCAGCAGGCAAGCAGCCAAGGTGTCGAGGGGTCAAGCAGTCAAGGAGTCGAGCAGTCGACCAACACCTGTCGCGGGGCAGGAGGGAGCGACGGCGGGGCTGTGGGCATGTGTCAAGCTGTCGACCCTGTCGCCGACGCCTCTGGGCGACATTTGGGTGCGCCACGCAAATTACACGGCCAACAAATGGTTCTCCACCTTGGAACGCTCTCCAACCTCAGAGAGAGAGAGACAGAGAGAGGGAGAACAAAGATAGCTTAATGCCGCACTCTGCATACTCTTGCCATTTTTCAGTTCCCAAAAACATAAAAGAATCAATTCAAAAACTTAAATTAAGAAGAGAAATTCATCAAATATGTTTTGCTATTGTATTATAAATTATGAATTTAGCACTAAACAACTGTCCAATTGTGTAACTGAAATACTCTTTGCTCCTCACACAAATAATGAAATAATTATATATATTAAAATATATATATATATATATATATTGTAGAGTATACAGATTCTTATTGCTGTAGTGTTTTATTGAGAAGGTATTGGAAAGTGAAACAGTTCCTTGACAATTATAAATATGTGTCTCCCTCTCTCTCCATCTCACTCTTTGTCACATTTTTATTATTATTACTTATTTTTGTGTATATTTATTGCTATGCATAGCAACTGATTATACTCATAGCACTCATAGCACTCATAGCACTCAAAGTTATACTCATTTTACTCACCACTGTTTTTATGGATTGCATTCTACGTTAAATTTGGAAGAGATTCTTCGTACTTATTACTCTCTCAATTGCATTCTGGCGCTCTCTCTCTCTCTCTCTTTCTCTCTCTCTCTCTCTATCTCTCTCGTTTCGTCACATCTCATTTAATACATACAAACTGATAATACTCATGGCACTCATAGTTATGCTCATTATACTCATTGCAGATTTTTTGGATTGCATTCAACGTTTAATTTAAAAGCATTTCATCTTAATTATTACTCCCTCTCTCTCTCTCTCTCTGTGTCTCTCTCTCTCTCTCTCTCTCTCTCTCTCTCTCTCTCTGTCTGTCTCTCTCTTTCTCTCAGGCAGGCTACAGGTGCTTTTCATCGACACTTTAAGAATAGCATTAATGCTGATGCCGCGAGGCGTTCGGGTAATTAAATGATGATGCCTGTTGCCGCTAGATGGCGCCGTAATTGACCCAGTTGAGCACTCAGTAATTTTTCATGGCAAATAATTAAGACAGAACCAAAACCGGAGCGCACATTTTTCGACAAAATGCAAAAAAGGAGCAGCGAAAATAAATGGAAAATCATATCAAAGTTAAGCTGTCAGACGTCATGTGCGTGTGTGTGTGTGTGTGTGTGCGTGTGTGTGTGTGCGTGTGTGTGTGCTTGTGTGTTTGTAAGGCAGGCTACAGGAAGTCAACGGCGTGCTTCCTTTTAGCGTCATGTTTTTCTTCATTTTGTTTTGGTCTTCTTTGCTTTTCTTTTGCCATCTTTTTTTTATCAATTTTTTTTTTCATTCATACAAAGAAATATTAAATTAAGAAAAGATTTTTCATGCTGCTTTGTTTTTTAATAACTCGCAACAACAATGGGAAACGCTCGCAGCTCCCGGTCCCCTTCCCCCTCAGGGTTTGTGTGTGTGTGTGTGTGTGTGTGTGTGTGGAGACTGAAGAACTGAAGGCGACGGGTAGCCGGAGCGGTAAAATTAATAAAACTTTAAATTGTTGCTAAAGGCGGCGGCAAGTGCAGCGGCATGTTGAAGCATAGCACAGGACATGCGAGGAGTGGAGTGCGGGGCAAGCGGACAGAAGCAGAACGTTGTACGACATTGGCCATGGGCACAGCAGACAGGAAGCCAGCGACTGGCCCAGTCCAATATAAGAGCAGAGACAGCGAGACAGAGACAGAGACACAGAGAGACAGAGAGTGAGAGTGAGAGTGAGAGGGAAAGGAAGAGGCAGAGGCAGAGGCAGCGGCAGAGGGAGACGAAGCGAGTCTCTGACTCGAACTCAGACTGTGGAATGTTTAATGGTCTCATTTCGTTTCATTAAAAATGTATGCGGCCTTAAAAGCTTTTGTTGTTGCTGCTTCAATTGTTGTTGTTGCTGCTTCAGTTGTTGTTGTTGCTGCTGTTGATGTTGTTGTTGCTGTTATCCTCATGCTGGCTGATTGTGTCAACGCTGAGCGACTTTTGGCTGGAAATTTAAGTTAAGTTAAGTTTCGCTTATGGCCAACTTTACTAGTACCAATTACCAGCTAGCTGTTACCAATCACCAGTTACCAGTTACCAGATACAACTTACCAGTTACACGTTAATCGATGCCATACGCCAATATCGATATATGCATATACATGTGCGAATGTGTGTGTGTGTGTGTGTGTGTGTAATATATACAGTTATCGGGCCAGCTTTATGCTTGTTGTAGAATTATCCTTTCGGGGCTGAACCATTATTTCATTTGTGGGCGCGTCGTTGAATTTATTGTGCGGATGCTCGTGTCGGCTATTAATCTATTTTTATTTATTTCTACTTATGCGTCCAGCTAGCCCCAATCCCTGCTGCCCCCCATCTCTCTCTCTCTCGCTCTCTCTCTCTCTCTCTCGCTGCCCTGGCGTCCTTTGTCGGGAGGGAAACTCGTGCTCGAAATTATAAGCAATTGAAATAAATCAAAGTCCAAAATAGTAAAAACGTCGCAAGCGAAAGGAACAACAAAAAAAAAAAAAATAAAGAAGAAAAACATAAAGCTAGACAAACACTTTATCTCCAGTGTGCAGAAGATAAAATACCCTGGCAATTAAGTTGCGATACTGATCAATGATATGTGCATAGCAAGGCTTGCCACAAAGCCCTTTAAACCGATCTTCATCAGAGATTATCATCCAACAACGATCATAATCTATACTCATTAAACCAAGCCGAGCATAAACTTCAGAAATTGGTTGATGTCTTGGGTATCGCTGCATTTGCATGCAAGCATTTGGCTCATTGTTTTTGCCATTGAATTGCCTACAAAATATGGCAAATGTGTCAAAGGCCATACGCACAATATGAGAATATATGTTGCTGTGTGCATATTAATTATGGTTTATGGACTCAGTGCTGTCAATTCAAAGTTCAAAGTTCACAGTTCGCTTGGTTCCATTTCGAGTCGTACACGAAAATAAGCAAATAAATTAGTATCGACAAAAACGATGTACTGCAAAGTGTTCTTCAAAATGGCTAAAACAAAAACCAAACAAAAAAATGGATTCGGTTTGAGAATCTCATTGAGAGGCGCGCAGAGCAACGCTTGCCATTGTCCACTTGTTCAGCTTAACGATTCATTTAAGCTGCCCCCTCCAGCTCTTAGTGTCAAGTGTGTGTGCGAATGTACGAGTGTGTGTGTGTGTGTGTGTGCGAGTGTGTGTGCTTATGTGGCATTGTCTCAGGCAGAGCAGCCTTCTGTTTTGGGCTGCAGACTCTTCCCAGACTGCCAGCCAGACTGCGAGCCATGCACAATTTATATTGCTCTCCGTCCACATTTATTGCAGCAATAATTCATTTAATTTAACTTGATTTACTTTGTCAATGCTGAGCATATACACTTCACCCATAAGCCACCCCTTCTCCCCTCATCCCCTCATCCCCTTATCCCCCTTGTCCCCTTGTCCCCTTATCCCCATAACCAAACTGAAGCATTGGAATGTCAGCCAAGAATCGCTTGTTAGCTGCGATATTTGGGCATTTTGTGGCGTTGGCCAGCCAGCGGAAGAAACCAAAAACTAAACTGGTCAAGGGGCACAGCTCCTTAAACACACACACATACATACTCAGAGGGGTGTGGGTGTGGGTGTGGGTGTGTGTGAGTTTGGTGTATTGCTGCTCTTGCTGTAATTTATGCCACGTTTGCCACTTTTGTCATTTCGCTTGCTGTGTTCTTATTCCTTTTTTTTCTATACGCACATAGTTATCAATGTGTGTGTGGGTGTGTGTGTGTGAGTGGGTGTGTGTGTGAGTGGGTGTGTGTGTGTGTGTCTGAGAGGATGCTAGAGAATAGCGATACGCATTTGTGTGTGGCATCGTTTGGCAGCAGTTTGTTTGTCTGCTTTGTTTTATTGACACTTTTGATCTTTTCCAATGCATGCTCGATTCATTTATTATGTGCGCCAGGATATGTGTGTGTGTGTGTGTGTGTGTGTGTGTGTGTGTGTGTGTGTGTGTGTGTGTGCCATGGCACATCCTTGCCAAAATTTGGTGCCGTTATGTACACACTGATTGATACATAGGCCCACAACACAAGACAAGACACCACGCCAGGCCGTGGCACGGCACGCCACGCCCACCTTTCCTCAGCGGATGTAATTTGTTGACAAATGAGCTACAATAATGTCACATTATCAGTTCATCACAATAAAATTATACGCCTCGGAGCCCGAAGACCCCACAGATCCTGTGCTGCAATTGCTGATTGCTCCCCTTAGGCAGCAGCAGGATGGCTGGCTGACTGGCCACTTAATTGGCTGACCAGTTTATGGCCAACGAGCTTAAAGACGAAGATTGGACTTACCTTCAATTCAAGCTGCCACTTTGCACTCTCTCTCTCTCTCCTCTCTCTCTCTGTCTCTGTTGGCGGCACACATGTTGGCTCCAAATGAAAAGCTGTTAATCATGACCCTGAAACAGTTTTGGCCATGTCATGGAGTGCGCATTAATTTGGCCAATGGAATGCATTAGCAAGAGGCATCAGCAGGCATTTGTTATCAGGCATTTTGTGTGCGCAATGACCAGCTGGAAATTCCTCAATGATATGCTGATAAGGTTTGGCAGCTTGTCAGAATTTGCTTCTATTTATTTTTTTTTGTTTTTTTTTTTTTTATCGCATCCATGTTGGGTGTGTGTGTGTGGCTGGCGCTGCTTTTTAGGGGCAAACTGTACCCACCGCAAGCCATTTGACAAACACCAATGCCAATTGACAGCTGCTGCACGAAGCCTGGCTTGAATGACAGACTGAATGTTGGCCAGGAATAAATGAGTGCCTGAGTAAATGAATGAATGAACGAATGCCTGGCAACTTTGTCAATGTGATAAATGCTAATTTAAGTCGCCCATCAAATGATCCAGCCCGGTAATTGCTTCGCGCAGTGCTGACAGCCGCTCGAGTACGATTTTTCATTGCCCAATCTCCGTCTCCATCCCCAACTCTATTGCCATCCTCAGTCCCATCTTCAGTCCCATCCCCATACACTTCCAGTCCTAGTCCTAGTCGTTGTCCATCTCGCATCGTCATTGAAGCCTTGTCACTGGCCTGGCTCAAGAATTGTTTTTTTTTCAGTTTTTTTTTTTTATCATTTTTTTGTCCCACTTGCTACGCCCAACTATATCTTAACTAACTGATTCGAGTCTTCACGTTCAGTCACAAACCTGCTGCAGCCTTTCGAATACTTCTCAGAATTCTGAAAGTGCCTCCAATATTCACATATAATAATAATAAAAGTATTACGACAGTTTATTAAGGTTCCTTAAAAAAATGCAATATATATAAAATATATGAGATGAAATAAATAAAAAAATTTAAACACAAATAATGTATACATTCGAATGTATTTGATAATACTAAACACTTTAAGATACTTAAACTGTGCGCAGTTTTAAATATTATTTATCTTAACTTAAAAGAGGACAGTTTAAACTAAGTAAACTGTTTGTAGCTTTAATTGTTATTTTTGTAATTCATGTAGAACATTTTAATTTTAAATATGTCAAGATAATTAAATTGTGTTCAAAGTTAAAGCTTAAACTTAAATTTCACTCGAAGATTTTGAGCTAGCATTTTAAAAGAAAATCATCTGCCTAAAGTTTTAATGATCATTTTTGTAATTTATTTATGAGACATTAGCTTAATAGAGGATTCCGGCGCTCCGATTTCCGCTTCCCCTCATCGAGTCAACTCTCATGGTTAATTGTAGGACAGAACTGTTCTACAAATGTATACGAATTTGTCGCCAATACTATCAATCGAAAGGGCATTGAAAGTGCGACTTGTTGTAGAAACTCTGCGTCGCTTGTTACTTTGTTATAAATTGGTTTTCAATTGAAAAGCAATGCGTTCAGCACTGCTCCGCTCTGCTCCGCTCTGCTCTGGTCTGGTCTGGTCTGCTTCAGCTCTGCCTTAGTTCTGCTCAGCTGACTGACCAACCATGTGCATATGCCTCAATGGATCTATGGCATTGCCATGCCTCCCTTGTTCCGCTTCCTTCCCCAACTTGCTGCTCCTGCAGCGCTTCTTGCTACGAAATTTGCTATTGACCATCATTCATCATTAAATTGTTTCGCTAACTGTTTTCAACAATATTTTTTTTTCTTTTCTTTTTTTTATGTTTTTTGTATTTTTTATTTATTTTTTTTTTGTTTGTTGTTGTGCGCGTGCTGACAAGCCGCTTCCAAACGTATGCTGCTGCTGCTCCTTCCTTCTGTTTCGTAGACGCACCCTCACGCCCAGCACCAGCCCTCACCCCTCAACCCCCACCCCTCACCGCTAACCCCAACCCTCAAGCGACTGGCACAACAAAGGGCAGCGAGTCAGCGTCGGTTTTTGCTACGCTGCCAAAATTTGATGAATTTCTTTTTTATTCATTTTGAACCCCGAATGCGCCCACACCGCCACAAACTTTGCCTTGTCTCGAATTTTATTTTATTTTATTTGAATTTTTTTGCGACGGTTCTTTTTTTTTTTTTTTTTATTTTTTGATTCGTTTTTCTTTTGGTTTGCAGCTTTGGCCCGCTTGTTGTGTCTTACACAATTTTTCTAATCAGTCAGTGCCCATGTCCGTTCCACAATTTGTTTCAATTCGAATCGTTTTACTTGTTTTTTTTTTTGGTTCTTCTGAGTTGAGTTGAGACGAGACGAGACGAGACGAGTTGTGCTCTGTGGGCGGCATTCAAATGCGGGCCACTGATTACGCCCACAACCGGGGCGGGGTGATAACCAAACACGATTAAACACCACGCCGAATGAGATTTCGCACCAACTTCCACTTAGATCCATATCGCAAGGACAATTCGGCTTTGGGCTTGGAGACTATTGTGGCCGACAGACAAACAGATGCGATTAGTTATGTAAAAAGCTAACTTTTCCATTAAGCTTATATTTCGTATTACAATCAAGCAGGTACTCTAGTTCTTCAGATATTCATATCTTTTCAAAAAAAAAAAAAAAAAAAAATCCACAATCAATCAATCCCCGGCTGAGTGAAAAGTGGATGAGTTGAGTTTGATGTGCCACAAATGGCGGCAAATGTTTCAAATTAAACCTAAAGCAAGCAAGCAGTTTAAATGCAAAATGCTGACAAATGCGTTTCCAGCTCTCCACCAAAACAGCCCCTCCTTCGATGGGTGAAGTGTGTCGGTTGGTGGATCGACCGAGACAGGGTGGCACCAGCTCTTGCCACAATGTGGAACATTAAATGAAATTTCGTTATTGGCCTTCTTAAATGCAGGCATGCATGCGGGCATATGGACTAGGTCTGCGATAAGGCTACCCATAGTAAATATGCAGATTGACTCGACTAGACTCGATGCAAGTCTCAAGCACTTCTCATGTTGCGTGCAACTTTTAATGCAACACCGACTGGCAACGGGCAAAGTAAACGTTTTTATTCGACTACTAAATCCGTATAAGTGTTGTAAAGCAATTGAATTTGAGTGTTGTATTGCGCCTGAAGCGTATATGTTGGCATTATTTTTACTCACCTGCAGTCTATAAAGTAGAGCACTTTATGAATTGCAATTACCAGTGTTGTAAAACGCGGCTATAAACTATGAATAGGCAAAGGCAACTAAAATGCGTGCATTTCCATTGGATTGTTTTCCCTTCAAATTCAACTGCAAGCAATATGATTTAATTGTACACTGTAATTTAAGCATGTAATCTTGAGAGAGCGAAGAAGAAGAGCATACACAAGACTCGGCCTGAATGAATTCACATTTGCAGTGTATATGCAAAGCTCAGGTCGTTATTGGTTTCGGCTGAGTGTTGGGGGTTGGGGGTTGGGGGCGGAATGTGATATGGGGGATGGACTGCCAAACCAATCAGCAGCAATAAATGATAAGCCTCGGCAACAATGCCAAAGGCAAAGCATTCACAAAGCTCTGAGGCACTCAAAACTGTCACACACAAAGCGAAACGAATCGAATCGAAACGAATCGAATCGAAACGAAACGAAACGAAACGAAAAGAAACCCAGAGGCATGGGGCAGACCTGGTGGGCTGGTTGGGGTGTACACACATATATGTATGTATTTATTGACACATGTAGCTGTGTCCATGTGTCCATCTGTCCATGTGTCCACGGGATAGGCGGCTGGCTACTTTGCAACAGATTTGCCACTAACGAAGCGCACGATTTCCAATAATGTGCAAAATGTGTGCGAAACGGATGCGTTTTTTATATAGGCAGCAACAGATACAGCTATAGATACAGATACAGAGGCAGAGGCAGAGGCAGAGGCAGAGGCAGTTATAGATACGGATACAGTCGACTCTGCCTGTGTGTGCCACTCATAAAACGTGCGCACATATTGAGGCGGGGGCGGGGACGGGGGCGGATTGAAGCATGTTAGCCGGACTTTGTATAATGAGTTCCCTTGTGGCCAACTCCATGTGTCGCCAGACATTTTTTTGTTGCTGCTGCTGCTGCTGCTGCTGCTGTTGTTGTTGTTGTTGTTGTTGTGGGGCATGTGGGGGGCGTCAAGGTGAAAGCCACTTAAGGTCCAAGCCAAGCGCTGTGGTCCCAGTTATCATGTGACAGTAATGAAGTGACAGCTACAACATCAACAACAACAACAACAGCAAAATCAACAGCAACAACAACAATAATAGCAACAAAAACAACAATGAGAATAACTAGAACAAGCCAAAGGGACATGACAGCAACTCGACCGCAAAACTTAAACAAGACCACGAACCGCATGCGGATATCAAAATCAAAATACATGACGGCTAAAGGGAGCAGGGGATGGGGGTAGGGGCTGCAGGAGTTGGGGGGTGGTGGTTGGGGGTTGGGGGTTGGGCGTTTAAAGTCGCCACTTAAAAGGCGATTAAAGGCAAACAGCAAAGCAAACATGGAAACTGGCGCAGTTGAATATAATGAGTAGCAACAACTGGCAAACAAGTAGAAAGACAACTCTTGGCCATCTATTTGTCCAGTACACTCGCCGCCCCCCTCCCCGCCGCCCCTTTCCCGGCTCCCGCTCACTGTTGCTGTTTGGTCGACGGGCCGACTGCGCACATAAATTATTAATTGCAAAATAATTGCAAAATTGTGTTTGGCCAAGTTAATTTATGCAGTAAAACTTCGCCGCAACCGTGGCCAAAACACTGAATGAGTTGCGTTCAGCCGAGCTACCAGACCCCAGACCCCAGCACCGGTCCAAGAGCAAACCCAGACGCAGCAAGACGAAGATCGAGTCTCTGTCCATACACTCGCACCCAATTCAACAGCCAGTTCAGGAGCACCAAACCCAACAGTTCAGCTTAAAGTAGCTCATTAAATTTGCACTGCATGGGTTTTCTTGCTTCCTCTTTTCGCTCCATTTTCTTTTCCTTTCTTTTCCTTTCCCTAATGAGACCCATCGTCATCTCTCTCACTATATATATATATATATATATGGCCAGGTGGTGCATTTTTTAATTAAAATATTCATATCGATAACAAGGTTAACTCAAGATTATAATTACTCTTCTTTTTTTCAATACTGTACCATTTTTAATGGCCGACATTAAACAATTTAAGTTGTACAAATTTACACTTGCCCGCAGAAAACACAAAAATAAAGTGAAATATATTTTTTAAAGCTGCATTTAAATTAGCAAGCTGAACTTGAGTGTTTTGATTCTATCGCAAACACACATCAAATGCGATTAGAAGAAATGCAGAAATATTCTAGAATAGAGCATTTTAGAGCGTTTTGTAGACATGAGATTTGCTGGTTTGTCAGAAGTTTTTAGTGGTTAAATCGCAGTCAAATTTGGATACTATTTGAAGAATACACTTTTGTTGAATATTCCTTGCAGCAAGCTGCAGCAGCTGCACAGATACATAGAGGGGAACATCGAGAATGGCAACGGCAACGGCAACGGCAATGGCAGAAACAACAAAACAAATACGCAGTCTTATTGGGCTGGCTTATGGCGAGTAGAAACATGCATATTGTTGGGCCATGTTCATCATTATTGGTTATTACACAGCCTGTTGCTCAACTCGTAATAGGCTTAAAGCTTCCAGCCCTTTCCGAGCCTAGCTGGGCACACAGCAAGCACTCAAGTTCTCAGCTTGTGCTCGAATCTCCGCATAACTGCTGCCCATAGGCAAATAGTTTACACAGAGAAGTAGATATGGCATATATGATATTGGGGATATTCGGACTGTGTTTCAAAATTAAGTTCAACACTCTTGGATCTTACTTCAAACAGGTATTTTTATGTTAGTTATAAAAAATCGAAAAGCATTCAGTCTAAAAATTAAACTATCAAACTGAAATTAAGATTTTTAAGAACTGAATGATTATTGGCTGTAAGATAGTTTTGCACTCAATGCAAAGCATTTCAGACTTATTACAAGTTTAGGGAATATGTCTAAATTGATGAAATATATTTTGGAAGGCAACTTTTGCAAAGCGTTTTCGTTTAGTGTATTTGAGCACAGATTCGTGTGCATTTGTGTATGCACACATGCAAATGGCCATATGTACTTATGTAGATGCGCTCAAGTGTATCTGATAGATAGATGTGTGCAGTCATCGCACTGCAGATATAAAGATACGCACTTGCTCGCGCTTCTTTGCTCCTTTGCATCTTTTTATCTTTATATCTTTATATCTTTGTGCATGCCCAGGCAAGCAGATAAATCTATTATCCTTTAATTTAGCCCCAGAAATAATGAAGCATGCAAAAGTCTTTTGTGTGGCATGCCCCCCCCACACACACACACACACACACACACACACACACCCTTCTCTCGTACACTCGCCACATGCATCGCACAAATCCAATCAACGGCAATTTGCAGCCAAGTTGCAAAGGCGTCGGCAAATGTGCAATTTATTTATTGCAATTCTTGTTGCTGCAGTCGTGTTGCAAGTGTTGCTATTTTTGCAAATTGAATTTCTGTTTGCATTTCGATTTTGGCAATTCATTAACATTTCGCATCGGCTGCCGGCATCCGCTGCCACCCAAATAAAAATGCAAATTTACCGAAGACAAAAGCCGCCAATGCCGAAAGTAAAATATCCAAATGCCAATAGACAGAAACGGAGGCCAAAACGACAGCATCTGTTCCTCTGTTCCTCTGCTCATCTGTTCATCTGTCTATCTTAATTAGTTAATGAAAGCGTCGGCTCTAATCGAAATTTTCAGCACCTTCTCTCACTCACTTCACTAAAGCTACAAATAATGTCTACCAACTCACAACTGATCAACATTCAAGTGAATAAGGCACATCGCATCTGATAAATCGGTTTATGATTTCCTATTTACTTTTGATAAACTCTTTAATCTGATACAGATTTCAGCATTTGACTTGACCAACTTCAGTCTATATTTTGGAAACACCACAAGAATTTTGTGTTCATTTCAATATTTATTAAATAAACATTAGATAAATTATAGATTAGATTAGATTATAGTTTAGCGGGACTGTGACATTTTAGAGGTATCTGAGATTCCTTATGGTTCCTTGGCAAAAAAAAATACAAAGCGTATTGTGAAATTTGATATTTAAGTAAAAATTGGCTAATGAAACTGGGGAAATATAGGTAACTGGCAGAGGAGGCATCTTCCAGCCCACCATGTCCAAGCACATTCTTGATTAGCATTAAAGGCCGAGCTAATTTATTAATTTGAATTTCGAAGTCGAGCTCCCTCGATGATAACATTCTAAATTATTGACTGACTCCAAGCTAGTGAAATGAAAATGTGAATTCTGAATGAATCTGAATGAATGCTTGATAAGCAAAATAGGTGAAAGGTAAGTCGTATAATGGAGTGGTAAGGCTTACAACTCAAGTCAATCTGTATATGAAGTCTAAAGAACTCGTTGTCAGCACCTGCTGACTGAGTGTTTTAGACACCGGAAGTGGTGGAGGAGGGGGTGAATATGCCTCTAGTCTCATTTAAGCCGAACGTCAGCGGAATCAGTTCATTGTTCTCGCTGTCACGCCTACCCAGAGCACCAGTTGCTCGTTATGGGAGTCGCCCAGCGAATTGTCAATGATTTATGCGTAACTGGCGGATAGGGAATAGAGGATAGGGGATAGAGGCGGGCTTGGGATGCACAACAGGTAACTTGAGCAAATTGACTGCGCCTGCAGCTCTGCGACTCTGCGACTCTGCACCTCTGCAATCTCTCTCTCTCCCTCTCTCTGCTAAATTGTTGGCGCCTTTGCTGGGTGCTGTTGCTGCTGCTGCAGGCTATAAACTGGACGCATTTGCGATGCAGAGCACGTGGTCTGTGCCACCTGCCACGCCCATGACAAACAAGCAGCTGGGGAGTGGGGATTAGGAGCATTCGCTACAAACTGATTAAAATGCGTTTCAGGGTTGCTGTCGTCAGCAGCGCAGTTGACGTCGACGTCGACATCGACGTCGGCTGCATTTGCATTTATATTGTTTTGACCAATTTCTGCCCCAGCATTATTATCATTTCTTCTGCTTCTTCGTCCCCCTTTGCCCCTGCCACGTTTTATTATTTAGCATTATTATTGCATGCAGCAAGCAGCAGTCGCTGAACGATCCCCGGAGCAAGGGCCATCCAACTGCCCCTACCGCACCCTCTCCCCTCCCCCTTCCCACTTCCTAGTGAATCGCTTAAGTATCCAACTTTGGTCGCTTCTCCCCTTTCTGCAGTCGTTTGAGTTTGCTTAGCATATGGCACAAGTTAGAAATGCATTTATTCGACTGCAATTCACAAGAAGTTCGTTTTCTGCAAAAGCGAAGCTGAAGCTGAACCTGAAATTGCCATCTGGAAAATATATATGATGACCCTGCTCGTTTTGAGCAATAAATGGCCCACACTAAAGTCACAAATGTGAATTTACTACAAAACTAATTCATTAGTTTGCAGCGAGTGGGGAATGTCCAAGGAATGGGCTGATAATGAGTTAAGAAGTAGACAAGAATGAGCCAAGAATGATATGAGAGTGCGGCAAGAACATTACACTAGATGAGAAGGAGATGGGGAGCAGTTTAGAATGATATAAGAATGGGTTAGGAAGGAATGCGAAATAGTTTTCGGTTGGGCTTCTTGAATCAACTCCCGATGACTTTAATTGCTTGCCTAATGGAATATATAAATATAAATATAAATATAAATATATAGATTGATACACAAACATAGAAGCATCCAAAACTAAGCAATCGGTGTTACTAATTTCAATTGATTATTGTAAAGACATCTCGTCAGATTGTTCCAATTTGATGTGCTACATGATATAGTGGACCAAGTCGGCCGAGCAAAACTAGGTATATATTCAAAGTGTCATGAGAGTTCGCAGAGATATCGACAGATGGAGAAATGTCAATATATTGTGGACTTTTGATGCTAAACGAGAATACATATTTTATCCCTGAGGTCAGAGAAGACTCGCACATTTTACGAGAAGAACATAATAGCCTCGTCAGGAGTTACAATCTATGGGAGATATGTGTGTGTTCGCTGGGAGATACATTTGCGATGCGAGCAGGCATTCATTCATTGATTCATTGAATCTGCATAAATTTTGAATGGTGCTCGTTAAGTAGGAATGTCATTTATACATTGTTTGGATTTTATTGTCCATTTTGAATAATACTCAAAGTTGTGGCTGTTGTATTTATCTTGCTGGCTGTACTCCAGATAGTATCTCTGATATCTGTCGATTGATTGATTGGCGACTGGCAAAGCATTACAAATTGCCTGCTTAAGTATTTTGATGGCCATAGTCAGACGCAGAGCCGCCAAACTGTCCGCCCCTGTTCTATCCATGTAAACATATATATATATATATATATATATATGTGTGTGTGTGTGCCGGCATTTTATCATTGTCGACTGCGGTCCGGGCAAAAATTGTTTGCGATTTTTATCATTTTAAATGGCGGCCGCAGAGCGACAAAAAACAAAAAAGTGACACAAAATGTGAGAAAAAAAGGCAAAAAAAAAAAAAAAAAAACGTGGACCCAGTCAAATCGTTGGGCAATTGGGGTTGCGCTAAGTAAGGCGGCGGGGAGGGGAAGCGGAGGCCAAGGCGAGGGGTGGGGGGCGGCGAGGTTCACTTAAACGCCCTGTTTTTCCGCTGCTGTTGTTGTGATCTTAAGCGCGGATTTGCATTATAATTTATTATGCGAGAATTCTATGCATTCGAGCATTTCATTCCATTCCATTCCATTCCATGCTTTTTTATACCATTCCATTCCATTCCATTCCAGTTTTCTGTGGCTAATTTCGATGCGAAGGCAGCGATAAAAATGAAAACATTTCTTTAAATGAGTTTTCCACTTCAGAGGGGCAACCGGCGATGGGGGCAAGTGATGAGCTATGAGTTTCCTAAATGGTGCAACCAAGCAGCAAAGACAGGCAGACAGAAAGACAGGCAGGCAGACAGGCAGAAGGGGAGAAGGGAGAAAGAGAGAAAGAGAGAAGGAAAAGGCAGCGCAATCCTTTGCTAATCCTTGCATAACAAACATTTATAAATTATTTATTTGGTCAGGTGCGTGTTGAGCAGAAGACAACAGTCTAATTCCGCCAAGGTGTGAAGCAAAAGGATGTGCTCCTTGCACCCAGTGTACATGTTGCACGCATTGCTCCTTGCTCGAACTGGGTTTGGGTTTGCTTTTGATCACGTGTTGCGCGTATTTCTGGGATTAAAGCACATAACAAACTGCAGCACGAGACAGAGACAGAGACAGAAATAGAAATAGACTGAGGGAGAGTGAAAGAGAGAGATATAACAACAACCACAACAGCAACAACAACTACTGCAAATGGCAGATTAAATTGTCTCGTATTTTTATTGTTCAGTCTCCAAACTTGGGGAATCCCGATACTTATGCTTAGGCAAAAGGGTGCCACACAAAAATTGCATCACAGAAAAAAGCGTATTTAACGCATAAAGAAGAGTTTGCACCTGACTAAGTGATGGGCGTTGTGTGTGTCTGTGTGTGTGTGTGTGTGTGTGTCTGGGTGTGTGTCTGTGTGTGTGTTTGTGTGTGTGTGTGTGTCTGTGTGTGTGTGTGTGTGTGTGTGTGTCTGTGTGTGTGTGGGTGTGTATGAAATCCCAATCAAATAAGCAAAGAAATATGTTGATAGTTTGCGCACAAGTTTTGTGATTCTTGACACTAACAGGCAATGAAGAAGTCAGCTAAAACTATATTTAATAAAATCACGAATTGCTTTCGCACATTTCTTGAGACTGTATTAAGATAATGTCCACAAAGAATGTCATGCAAACCTTATTAGAATATGTGTCTAAGAACTGGAGCAGCATCTGCAGCATGATGCAAGAGACGCGGGCTCATTATTAAGATATACTCAGCTCATAATTAGGTTGTAAACTGCGCAACGAATTGCAGAAGACATGACTGACACTATTAGGCGTATATATATATAATTCGTGATTATCATCATGAGTCGTGTGTGTTTAGCTATCTTTTCGCCTGCCTCTTTCTATGCAAACTGGTTTCTTCAGTTGGGCTGCTGTTGTTAAATTTTGTTATTTCTTTTTGATAGATACACAGATGAAATAGTTATTTTGCTGTTGTTATGGCGACTATCAATTGAAATGTTAGTGCTGATGTGATAACCAATCCCGACGAAACAATATAAATTACAAATCAAATTCAAATATTATTTCATCGAATTGATTAACCAAACTAACAGCTGCATATCCATTTACATTTTCAAAATTTCAAATTGTAATTGCAACCCAAACCCGCCCAGCCCGCCTGCCCCGTCTGTAATCTGCGTTGCCTCGTCAAACTGTGGTTGATTGGGTGTACTGGGTGTCAGGGAGAGACTGCTTAATTATTTAGTAACTCGATGCCCCAAAAGCCTAACAAGCAGCGCAGCCATTGGCAACGCTAATGTTAATGCCAATGATGGCAACGCAATGAGGACCACGAGGAGCTAGATGAGGAGGGCTTGTTAGAGACAGTGGCAGAGGGCAGGTCAGGTGACTGGCTGACATGCCTGGCCCGGCCTGGGCCGGGCTGGTGAGCCCACACTGAGCACAGTCTCATATTTTACCCAAAACTGTTCAATATGTCGTCATTAAATCAGCAAAACGCCTCAGCCTCCATTCCTCCGCACTGCCACTCCCCCTGCCTCCCATCGGGTATCGGCAAGTGTCAACAAATGGTCTCAGCAGCAGCAGGAGACTGGCCACGCCCACTGAAACACACGCTCACAAAAAAAAGCAATAAGCAAAATGCAAGTGAAATTAATTTCTATTATTAAAAGAGGAAACACTTTGCGAAAAACAGAGCAGCTCGGTTAGCTCGGCCAGCTCGGCTCAGCGCTCGACTATTTCTCCGAGTGCAAAAGGCAGACGGAAAGACGGAAAGACGGACTGACAGTGTCCGTGGCGATGTTGCTACTGCTGCTTGCTACTGCTGCTTGCTGCTGCCGCCAGCTGTGTCCTTTCCTAGACAAACAATAAAATATTCAAAGTTTATAATGTAAATTAACCCAAGTTGGCCGGCTCGGCCTCGGGCCACGTTTGAGTGTCCTGCCACCAGGCCATCCTGCCATGAATATACAATACACATCCAGCTGTCTCTTTCCCCCACCATCAGCAGCAGCAGCAGCAGCAGCAGCAGCAGCAGCAAGTGAAGTGGTTGCACATTTAAAAGGATGGGAGCAGAGCCAAATCTCTATATCTCTATCTGAGCCCCAAAACTGTTTGTGGCAAGCATCAATTCTCATATGGCTCGCCCCCATTTCGGGGCAGCTGCAATCTTGAGAACTTAAAGGATTTGCCACTGCCACTGCCACTGCCACTGCCACTGCTGTTGCTGCGAACGAGACTAATCAAATTTTATTGGACTCGTTCGCGACAAGTGGTGCGGGTGGTGCGAACAGTGGGCAACAGCACAGTGGGCTGCACAGTGGGCGTGTCTGCTCGAAAGACTCGTTAATTTGCAAATTTTGTGCAAATTTGTGTGTTCTCAGTGTGTGTGTGTGTGTGAGTGTGTGTGTGTGTGTGTGTGTGGGTGTTTGTTTGCGTGTGGTCTTTGGTAAGTCGACACAGGACGAGCGATTGAACTTTGACCAGGTGCCAGGTGAGCTGGTAACTGTTAGGAGTATCAAATGCTGCAACATCTCCAGCCATAGAGCCAACTAATATTCCTACAGTGACACATCCCACCCCATCCCAACTAACCCCTTAACAACCATCCCCCCGCCCACCTCAACTGTGTGGCGATGCTTTGTTTTACTTGCCGCTTACTCATCAGGACCCGAGGCGAGCCAGGAATGATGAATGATTAGCAAACAGCGCCAGACCAAAGCGGATGAAGTAGTGGCAGTCCACAGCAGCAGTAGCATTCGACTCTACACTGCACAAAATTGCACCAAAATTGCACAATATGTTTGTGAATATTGAATTAAAAATGAACAAAAAGGTTAATTACATTTGACAGTTTCGACAGTTTCATTAACCAGATTGGAATTTCCAACTATTTAATCTGAATTATATCCCAATTTTATCCTTAACTTTACCCCATAGTTTTACCCACACATATATATATATATATTTATATATGTTTATTTATATTTAATAAACTGTCATTACAACAAAATACAATTTTAATTTGATTACTCTTTATTTTATTATTGTATTTATTTATTATTTTCATTTATAGTCGAAGTTTCAATGCAGTTAAGTCAACCAGTTTTTTAAAGTGTACTTCAAGCTGCAAGTGGAGCTAGAGTTGGAGCTGGAACTGGAGGTGGAGATGGGATGTCTTTGGCAGTGGCAACTACTCAAAATTTTGTTGCCGCTCGCCGCCCAGCGAACGTCATCTTTCATTAGATTAACGATTGTGCCGGCCACTGGGTAGCTGCCCAAAATCAAATCTTCAGCAATCTGTTCTGGTAAAATGCCCCCACACACACACACACACACACACGTGCACACACATAGCCATAGACACATCCATTTGTGTGGCAACAAGCAAAACAAATAGAGGGTGAAGCTGGAGGGTGGAGCTGGGGGGAAGAGTGTCAAATGCGGGCGACGGCCTATGCCACACACATAGCTGGCTGCTTTTGGGGGCATGCGACCTGCAACCATCAACCGTCAGTCGGACAGGGTCGGGCTTATGGCCGAACTGGGCCGGGCCAGCCAAACCGACGGGCAAACGAGTGTCAACTTGATCCTGACAAAGTATTTGCGGCTTGCCAGTCATTTTTAGTGCGCCCACAGATTTCGGACAGAGTCCTGCGGCAAGTTGTGCGTTATTTCCCCCTCCCCCATGCCCCATGCCACATGCCCCTTCCCCTCCCACTCGCTGCTGGTCAAAACTAACTGAATGAAAATTTTGAAAAACTTACATAAATATGAGCATTAAGATAAGGACTAAGCAAACGATGCCCTCGAATATCTGTCTATTTTTATAATGTGACAATTAACAGTTTAATTACCAAACAGTTAAAGCTCGTGTGCGTGTGTGTGTGCGTGTGTGTGTGTGTGTGTGTGCGTGTGTGTGGGTGTCTGCGCCTGTGTCTGTGCGTGTCTCTGCGCGTGCCTGTGCGTGTGTGTGTGCGTGCGTGTGCGTGTGTCCGCATTGACCTTTGACACACGACTGGTGGCAGGCAAACAAAGCTGGAATATGAGGAATTCAGCTTGTGCGCTCGCATATATATATACATATATATACATATATATATATTGTTTTTATATTTTGTAAATTTTCTTGGTTCTTTCGGTTAACATACGTTTATTTATTTATCAACTATTTACAACATTCAATTGTGTTTATACTGTGGCAACTTAGGCGGCTAAAGCTACAAGCTAAACGGAAAAAAAAACAAAAAAAATATTATTTAATAAAAATGGTGACTGACAGTTGTTCGTCTCGGCAGGAGGCATGGGGGGTATGAAGAACTGGTTGACGCTTATGGCTCACTTGAACTGCACAGAGGCAAGCGAGTATAGCGAAATAGAATCGTTTAACAATTGAAAATTGTTCACAACAACAATTTGGATGATTACTTAATGGACTAGGTCGGGCTGTGTGGCACTGTCAAAGTGGCACTAGTTGCGCATCCTGAACCGTCGCCATTATTCCTGGGCCACATGACGCTTCGCCTTGGGCATGGCCACTTCCAGGGATCGATCCACATACGCAAAGTTGTCCCCAACGCTGACGGCGAGGGTGCCACCCATCACGAGCAGGGCACCAACAATGGCAATCTTGGACCACATATTGCGAGCTGTGCGTTATCAGCTGTGAGCTGTGAGCTGCGAGTTGCGAGTCGAGTAGCGAACGGAGCGACGAAGCGAGCAAGGCGAACCAACAAACGTATTTGCAGCAGGCGCCCTGCATGACGCCTTATATACCAGCGGCGAATTCGCAGCGGATAGCGACTCCGTTCGCGGCGAGCTTTCGCCGGCTGATGTGCCGTTGGTCACGTCGGCCGACCTCGCCGTTAGCAGCCAGAGAAGCTTTCGCTTGCAGGCACGCTACCTGCCCCCCTCCCCTCCCCTCCCCTGACGGACGACACAATGCACCCACTCCTTCAAATATTATCGATCAGTCGATAAGAACTTTTCACGAGCTTTTTTCTGCGTTTTTCTGCTGTGCCTACGTACATACACAGAGAGAAAAATTAGCATATATTCGTAGAATTATCAGCATTGCAACAAGTTTGCTGTTTCACTTGGAACAAGCGTTAAAAAAGAATTGCTTATACAATTTTCAAATATTTCTTTATTTTTTAAAAGTATTAAAATAACTAAATAACAACAAATACAATAACAAGAAATATAATTGATATAGAATACTTAGAAATCAAAATTATTAAAAATTTAAAAATGATTAAAATCCGATTACGATTAGATTAAAACGTTCTTGTTTTAAGATTGATAAGTGCAATTCGAAAGACTAAACGACTTCTTCTTCTTCTCGACCATAAAAAAAAATATATATTTGCAACGCATATTTTTCTCTGTGTACATTCTACAAACCTAAATATTTGCTGTTTATTAATTTTGTTTTTTCATGTTTTTGTTTGTTTATTGGTTTAGTTGTGTTTATCAAAAACTGTTAATCGCAGCGGATGCGTGGAATAGTGCAGATGGTGGGGATGGGGGGCCTTCAAAGGCAGTTTGATTATAGACTATCATAAAAAGAATGTATACAATCTCCAGACATGCTATCATGATATAATAGATACATAATATATACAATATATATATATATTTAACTGTGTCCGCATTTACGTATTACCAACGGAAAGCTTCCGAAAGCTTATTTATATATATATTTATATATTTATATATTTATCTTAGT
>JBAMBD010000015.1:2197500-2325000 GCA_037043625.1 Drosophila melanocephala | reverse complement strand
TATGTGGTATGCAGGGGGTGGGGGCGTTGTGGTGTTGTCGCAACAGGAAGGCTTTTGCACTTATCGACAGCGTTTTGCACGCGCTTGAGTGGCATCATCAACATTTTTACGGCCGTTGTTTGTTTTTGTTTTTTTCTTGTTTTTTTCTTGTTTTTTTTTTTTTGCTGTTGTTGTTCTTTGTTTTGGCAAACAGCCGATTAAACGTCGCACGTCGCTTATCAATTAGCACAGTTCACCAGCTATCAAAGCGGCCGATGACGATGTCGATGACCGTCGATAATGACGGAAATAGACCAAAACCCACCCAACCACCAACCACCAACCCCCACCCACCAACCACCAACCACCAACCCAACCGACCAACCCACCAACCCACTGGGCATGTTGAGTACAACTTTTGTGCAAAGCTTAAAGCAGCGTTCGCAAATAGGTCAAATCATAAATGTTTCACTAATCTGATTATACAAAAAGTACAAATAGCTTCCATGAAATTCTTTGACGTATTAAGTTCTTAAAATCGCATACCAGAAGACAATTGCAAACTGCGAACATTGAAAACATTCAGTTTTATTCTTAATCCGAAAAGTATACAAATTGTCAGTGGATTTCAAAAAAAAAACGGCTCAATAAAAATGCCAAAAAGTTGTGCAAAACTATGCAGCAGGCAGAGGAAAGCATGCCGGAGCCCATAAAGTGCACATATATATTCGTGATCCTCGTCGATTTTCGATTAAGACACAATTGTATAGATATAGCCTCCCAACCGATGTACAATATAATCTGACAGATTTTTGATCATTTTTTTGAGCACAAAGTGCTTGCATATTGACATCAAATGCTGGGTACAGGGTATCTCCCAGTCGAGACGCATGTGTGTTATGTGTGTTTTTTGCACTTATCATTTATCCTCGGTGCCACAAAAGCCGTTCGCTTCTGACTTGTCAATTGGAAGCTGCAGCTGAAATCGGAAATGCTCAACGCATTCTTTTTGCATTCGCTTTTGGCTTGCTGCTGTCCGTCCGTCCGTCCGTCCGCCCGTCCGTCCGGACATGGTCCCTTTATTTATTTTTATTTCTGCTGTTGCACAATATCGCGTTGCAACACTGGGTCACAGCGATATTGTGCAACGCAAGCAAAGACAAAAGTTGTTGCTTGTTGCTTGGTGTTGGTTGTTGGTTGTCTGTTGCTGCTGCCACTTTCGGGCGACCTTCAAGTAACCAGCAGCAAATGTACTGCCACCCATCACAGGCCAGGCCAGCATTGTTTCGTCTGCCTCCCCCCTCTGCCACTCCCCCTTGCCCATGCCCTCCCCTGTAATGCTGCTGCTCCTCTCTCTTTGGAGAGTGCTGTGAAGTGTGTGCGTTGTAATGTGCGTTAATAAATTTAATTTTAGCCTCTTTTCCTTGCGCTACCAACCCATATCCCAGAAACCACCACCACCCTCCCCCGCCCCCTCCTTCCTTGCCCCCTTCCCCGTGAACCATCAAGTTTAAAGTGTCGCCGGAGTCAACACAACTCAACTCGATGCTCGTTTCTCGTTTTTATCAGTTTAATGGGCGGGCCGTAATGCAATTTGGTCGACACCACCCAACCACCACCCACCCAGAGAGTGAGACGGTGGCGAAGGGGGTGGGTGGTAGAGATATGATTTCCTTGTTGCTGCTGCTGTGTAAAGCAATTTTGATAAATTTATGTGAAATACGCTTTCATGATAAGCTAATTAAATTCAATCGCTGTAACCAACTGCCAAAAACCGAAATGCCCTCCTTCCTCCTGCCTCCTGCCTCCTGCCACATGCCATTTGCCCCTTTCCCCTCCCCCTCACCACTCCCTCGTTGACAAGGCAATCCCCAGTTGCGCTGGGCCTGTTAAAGCTCAACGATTGTTTCCATATCGTTGAATCGACTACAAAAATCAACAGCGGCGGTTTGCCAGCCAACATGGGATTGGATAATGAGCGCAATCAAACATGGATACTTACACACACACACACACGCACACGCACACACACACACACATACGCACAATATGCAGATGTACAAAAAGTTAGTTGCTTCGAGCAGATGCAAATATTCAAGAGAAAAGAAAACAAGCGAGAACGTTGCAGTTGGGCTTAGCCGACTGCGAAATATCTGACACCAATCGGAAATACCATCTGATGAGGCACGAAATAGCGATCTTTGAAGCAGGTTCCTAGTAATCCACCCTCCACGATTGGCTTTAAAATTGCAGTAGATGTGGGCTTTTGTGAATGAGGCCGGGAGTGGGCGTGGCCAATGTGGAAGATTCGTAGAGAGCAAGAACAAGCTGCGGTCAAAAGAATAGAAATGGGTAAACTGAAGCGAACAAAGCGAGTGGGTCGAAGAGTAGCAGAATTATCCAATCCAAGGAATCTGTGCGAATCTGAAAGCAACTATTATTTTGACAGCAACTGGATGTATGCATGTACTTGTGGATGTATGCAGATGTAGATATGGATGCATGTAAATTGATATACGTTGCTCATTATCATGTACATATTAATTAACGGAATCTGAGTGTAACCCGAATATGCATATTCGGAGCAAACTGGCAAACTGGCAAACCGCAAACTGGCAGCCAAAGTTAAAGTAATAAATAATTGAATTAAGATCAACATTTAAATTGGATGGACATATGTTTTGTAGTAATGGTAATATAATGCAATTGTCATCGCCAGTGAATGTGTCACCTGTCAATTATGGGCTGCTTTTGATGACGGCAGACACAAATGCAAATCCATTTGCATGTTGTATTTTTGTGCTTAACGTTAATGTTGTTAACGTTTAATTTTTGCTATTTGCTATTTGCTGTTCAATGAAATCTAACGAACTGAAATCAATGCTTAATTGCATGAAGCATATGCCATTAAGGTAATTATAATTTGAAATGACGTCACAGCAGCAGCAGCAACAGACATCAAAATTGTATTGAATTTCTGTTATTTTTAACAATCACCTACAAAAGCGAGAGCTAGTTGTTCGACTTGCAGATACCCTGCCATATCTACCATCTTGTACTAGAATTGTCTTAAATTTTTGATTGCTCGTTACACACAGAGACACACACACACACACATGTACATATGTATATATAGAGATAACTGTATTCATCGATTGCTTCACACTTCTGTTCTGTAAACTTTTTCATGTTCACTTTTAATGTTTGTTTCTTATTTACAACGCAATGAAATTTAACTGTTTAAACAAGCGTCGAGAAGATTTCGACACACAAGACACACACACACACATACAGATGCGGGCTGCAGCAGTAGCAGCCGCATAGCCAGAGTAGAAAATGCAAAACAATTTCAGGCGAATTAGCGTAATTGTCTCGCCGCCGCTGCCGCTGCCGCTGTCGCTGCTACTGTTACTGCCTCTGCTGCTGCTTCTGCTTCTGCTGCTGCTGCTTCTTCGCCGTTGCAAAGACAATGAGCATGAGACGGCGAATAGCGATTGGCAAATGGCGACTGCAGCGCCAATGTCGACGTCAACTGAAGCAGCAGCAGCAGCAGAGAGAAGAAGAAGACGCACCAGCAGCAACCCAGCTACTTAATCCTCTAATTTGTGTGTGTTGCTGTACCTCACACCACACCCCCTGCCAAAAAAGGGAAAGAATGGAAGAAAGAAAGATATAACACACACATACACACACTGAGAGAGACACCCTTCCGCGCCACTGACAGCGCAGGCTTCATTTGTATGCAAAAATGTAAACCAAAAAATCAGCGAGAATGTTAAATCCAACAAAATGCATTTAACACATAAAAATTTGCATAGAAAGTGGCTTTGGTATGTTTGCTATTTTGCTGCCATCGCAGTCACACTTTATTCCCGCAGCAGCCATTGACGACAACGCCACAAAGCAGCGTGTGTTAGAGAAAGAGAGAGAGAGAGAGGGCGAAGTAGATAAAGTGTGCGAGAGTGGGAGAGTTGCTCTGCTCAAGTCAATGATGTTTTCTTCTTAACGTAGATTTAATTTTAATTTCACTTTTTCTTTTACTATTACTATTATTGTTATTTGTTTTATGTGTGTGGTTGCCACGCCCAGCCACGCTAATCTGCCACTTATTTCTGCTAATAACACACACACACATACACACACACACACACATACATACACACACACGCATCGCTTTATGGCTACCATTTAATTTAGCTGCTTCGTTTTTGTGACGCTGCACTTGAAGACATTCGCCGTTAGACCCGCTGCTGCTGTCAGCTTTTTAGGGCTTTTGCGAGCGGCGCCAGAAAACTTTTCAATTGCTTTGCCATCTCTTAATAAGTTGTGTTTGCTTTTTCTCTCACTTCTCCTCTTCGTGATCAGTGCCAAATGTGTAAGTCTATTTTCTACACGTGTTCTACATACTTACTTTTGAAACGCCTCGCGCTTGCCCAATTCTTTGTTGCTGTATTATTTTTATGCTTTTGTTTTCGTTGTGTTCGTTTTTTTCTTTTGTGATGTTTTTATATTTATTTTTTTTATTTTTTGTCTTTTTGCGTATGCTGTTTTTGCATGTGTTGAGATTCTCATGAAATTTGCATACAAATTGCGTCTGGCGCTGGGCGTTGTAGAACTGTTGTTGTACCACCAAGCGGAGAAAAGTCACTGCTCCTCCTCCATTCACTGGACCAATCGCCCCTCGCACGCACCCCACCAAGGGGTTAAGGCTGACAATAACAACAACAACAACAACAGCAGCTGGCAACTGTCAATTATGTGGGCTTGTATCAATAATCAGGATTCGGCACGCCGCAAATATTGAGCTGCAATCATAAAAGAATACACTTTTACTTTATTGGCACATGTATCAATAAACATCATTTACATATACATATAGATATATATATATATATGTATATTTATATATATATATATATGTGCATGTCTTATATCCGAGACGAACAACAATTTTATAGAGACTTTAACACTCCACAAAAACTTTGTTGTTTGCTATATTTTTATAGATGTGTTTACTTTTTTGCTTCCTTTCCGCAGATTGAAGGCACAGTTTCAGGAGTTTCAACGAACCTTTTCCCAAACTGTTTCCTCAATTCATGTAAGATATATATATATAATACTACACTGGCAAACAATCTCTATGGATATAATTATTTTGTGGCAATGGATCGTGTTATTTGTGTTTCTATTTATTAATAAAATTATATAAAAGAAAATTTTATGAATTTATAATAATATTTAAAAATATGTATGTTAATGGCTTAAACTGTATACATTTGATGACTTCTTTTTTCTTCATTAAAGTAACAAACTTTAAATCTGATTGTACAAAATTTTCTACAGTTTATTTTATTTATTTATTTAGTTTGTTTTTTTTTTTGTTTTTTTTAGTGTTGTAGTATTCGTTCAATAATAATATTCGTTTGGTGCAATTCTTGGTCCACCCTAAATAAGTTGATTGTGATTAAGCGGCGCTCAAGCGAAGATATACAGATAACAAGATAGAAAGAATCACTCAAAACGCAGCAAGAAACCACTCACTCACGAAGCGCTCAGCAAAAAGCTTTTCAATAGGCGGACGATGCAAGCGAAGTCTTGCTGCGGTCAAACCTTCAAGGTTATCGAAGAAACGAAGTCGTGTATGTAACACATTTTTAGTGAAGAAAATAAAAGACGGAGTGTAACTCCAAAGGTTACAGTGGATTATATATATATATATATGTGAAAGTGCGATAGTGAAGAAAAGGTACGTTAGAGCAATTGGTGAAAGGAAATATTCGACCGAACCAATTACTATCGTTATAGGAAATTTCTCTGGCCAGACCTGCCACCAGACTACCGCCAAGAATTACACCGAGGGAGTGATATAGCCCGACAAGGTTACAATTAGTTGGCCTTGGTCTACAGACGGAAGTGCGGAGGGTGGTTAGAAGAAGCAACTTCATTCCCTGGATCCCGATTGAGCGGATCTTCGCATTGTCCAGGCGACAGTAAACCGTTGCCATCAATTAATCCCGCATTTATTATCAGCTAGTGCCAAGTGATCTTAAAAGTTAATATATAAAACGTAAATGATCAGTTCGGCTGCGCTGCGCGCGCGCCTACATACAAACGTACATAATTTCTGAGCAAAGTGCTTATCAGCTGTTGTGTTCTGCATATGAGCGGCTAACAGATCATAAAACTTAAGGAGTTCCTAAAATTCGAACAAATCCTAAGTTGCGCAGATCATAAATCACTGGTAGCAATTGTTGAAGTTTTGTTTTATAGTAAGTAATATGGTCATTGTTGTATAAATTTATAAATACGTAATAGTAAGAAGAAGTAGTGATGCGTAGATAAAAAGACAATACACTGGCTGATATTAATTGAAACGGATGGTCAAATTTAAATTATATATATATATATGTGTTTCTAATGCTTAAATAATTTTCCAAAACAGCTTCATCTCTACGTCGACGAACATTGGGCCCAACGATCGCATCGATTCAAAACAACAATAATTAAAAAAAAAAACAATCAAAATAGAGTGAGTAAAGAATTAGCTATAATGTGGGTGCATAAAAAAATAGATATGTACGACCTGCATAGTAATTAAGAGAAACATATATATGTACAAAAAAAAAACACAAGACCGACCCCCAGTCAAATATGCCAAGTAAAGTCCCTTATCAAAACTAATTCAAGATATATATATAAGCCTTAATTATAAGCAATGCATTCTAAGTTTGAATTTGGGCATGAAGCCGTATTGAATTAATGAGAAAATGATGAAGTTTAAATTTAATAACGATAATAAGTAATTAAGTCCGAGGATAAAAGAATGTTGAATATAAATTAACAAAAAAAATATGTACTTATAGATTATAGTTCCATTATATAATAGAAATTAGAATTAAGAGTAATGTTCAAAACATACAGAAATAAGTTAAGAGAGAATACATGAATGAAAGCAATTTAAAATGAAGTGCTAAGGAGTGTTAGTCGTCTGTCGAGTATCCATGCTAAGTTTTTACAGAATGTGGTAGGATTTTAAGAGTCCGTCCAAGGGATAACGTAATAATTTGATGTCGTTATCCATGGTAGGGTGGGTAGAGAAGAGGGACAACCACCATCTGTGTTCCCTCTGATAGGACTAGGGTCTCCGTATAGTTATAGGACGTGTCGGCGTCGCCCATAATTTATAATTAACTTCCGTAACTCAAGTGTTACTTGTTTTGTAAACGCGCACTATTTAAATGTGGCAGCGTACATCCGTATTGTTGAGTGAGAAAAGAACCCCGACAATCCGGCGAGCTAAGACGAGCATAGCGAGAGTGCGCACCTCGAGCTCAACGATACACCGGTCACTTAAATTGGCAGCTCCACCAGCCAATCATTAGTTAGACCACCTAAGTTATCCTAAATAGAAAATAGCTTAGATAAAAATAAATCATACCCTGGTACACTACAGTGTAGTGTAATATCGATACTAATTCCACACACAAAATTCAAACATCGCGTCATAAGTTAACTGGGGCTTAGCTTCTACTTAAATCAAATTGAGGCTTAAACATTGAATACAATTTAAGCCCGACTTTTGTGTTCTCTCGGATTAATGGTGAGTGGTGGTTAACAGAGCAAGTAAGGAAAACTAATCAGAGAATTAGTTGTTGGATTTTAGCATATTGTCATTATTGGAATTATAAAAAAATGCAACTGAAAACTGGAAAACAAATATAAAAACTAAATACAATTTTTAGTTGCATTTTGCGGTTCTAATTGACTACTGAACAAATGAGGATGCAACTGTAATCTAGATCTATATATATATATATATATATATATATATGTATATCTATTTATCTATCTTTAATATATTAAATGAAGTATCGAACGGAAAAGCCTTAGACGCTTTAAAGCCATCGCTTTCAATGGCAACATTTCAGCGTTCAAGTTGTTTGCGTATCCTTCCAGCTTGCAACAAGCATTTTGCTACTTGCGACTTCTGTCTGCTTTTGTCATAAATAAACACCACAATTATCATAGGTAAACAACAAATAAATAGAAGAACAGCAGCGGTAATAAAAACAAAAGCCAATTGCGGCGCTTTTTGTGGCCTTTTGTGTTTGTTTTCTGTTTACTTTAGACAGGCACCCACTCAAACGACTCCCCCGCCCATAAACAATCAACCCGCCCCCAAAACACAATTCTGTCAAGTATTGCCTCGCTTTCAACTTTGCCATCAATTTTTAAGTTGAAGTTTCAGTTAAAGTGGCTGCTGCTGCTGTTGCTGCTGCTGCTGTTGCTGCTGCTGCTGCTGTTGCTGCTGTTGCTGCTGATTGCTTAAAATTCATAATGATAATAATAGAGCGTTCTGCACTAATTGCAGTACTAACAACAGCAACAACAACAATAACAATTGTTCACTTGCACTTGGCATCACTTAAGTCAACTGCAAAAACTTTTGCGCCATTCGCATCATTCGAGTTATTCGAATGGGCGCAGATAGAAAAGAGCCTCGTTGCAATTGTGCAACGAGGAGCATAATGAAGTGTGGGCCTGGGAGTACGGGTGGCTGTGGTTGGGTGTGGGTGGGGTGGGTGGCGGGGGCTTTACACAATTGCAATTGGAACAGGAATAGGAATAGACAGGAGCATGGGCACAAGGATGGCTATACAGAATGCCAGCCATTTGGCCATACACTCTCCTCCCCTGCCCCTCTCTCTCTCTCTCTCTCTGTCGCTGTCTCTGTCTCTGTCTCTCACTATGTCGAGCACTTGGACTCATTCATTGAAGCATTTTGCCGCTTTCATTCAGGCAAAATTGTTCTACAAAGATGCTAGCACAGACAATGACACGGACACACACAGACAAATCAAGAGAGAGCGAGACAGAGAGAGACAGAGAGAGAGATGAGGGAGAGGGAGATGAAGTTAAATGCCCACACCCGTTTACACTCACATTTATATTCGCATTCGCATTCGCATTCACATTCAGATTCAGATTGAAGTGCACTTCATTGCCGCTTGTCGTCTGCCCGTTTAGCCGGCTTCAGCTGCTGAGTCCCCGCTGCCAGGACGAGCTCCATGTCTGCCTGTCTGTCTATCTGCCTGTCTATCTGCCTGCCTGTCTATCTGCCTGCGTGCCTGCCTGCCTGCCTGTCTGTCTGTCTGTTTGTCTGCCTGCCTGCAGGCGCTGCTTAAATTTAACTTGAACTCTAAAATAATAACAGGCCGAGTTGTTTCTGGCTTGTTCAGTTTCCGTGTAATTTCCTTGCAGGTATTTTCATACCACTCGTCTCAATCACCTGGCTGTAAGTGTAAGTGTAAGTGGGGGAGAGAGCCAGAGACAGAGACAGAGGCAGGCGTCTCGAATGACATTGGTTATGACAAAGACAACCTGCTGACCAAATGACCAAATGACCAGGCGCACATCTGTCGATCTATCTCCTATCTCAATTAGGTCTGCACAGCAAAGTAACTGTTAATCAACCTGATATAAGAAACGATTCCTCAAAGAGCCCCATTCGAATTATTTCTTATTTATATATTCCTTGGGAAACGGAATTCCACAATTTGACAACACATAATTAGTTTCCTGGTAAACAGATATGTTTCTGTTGCTCCTGGATAAGTATTTAAAAGTATTTTGTTGACAAAAGTTTTCGAAAGCTGTAAAATATTATATATCAAAAAATTAACTGGACCATAAACAATGTTTATCTCGGGCACATCGACGATTAAATACCCCTTAAACCGGAGTTGATTGATTTTCTCCTGCTTTCGTTTTAATAAAAGTAAATAAAATAAATATATAAATAAATATTAAAAAAAAACTCATTTAAAAGTATATCTGAATATTCCACAACTGTAACTGAAGCCAAAGCTCATATTTCGATTGTTTGTTCCTATGGCAGCTTTATAATACAGTTTTTTGGAGACGTTGCAAACTTGATAAAAACAAATTGACAAAAGGCAGAAGATATCAATAAAAAACAGAAATGAGGAAAGTAATTAAAAAAGATATTTGCAAACTTTAATGCACAGCAAGCACTGAGTGTTGCTGTCTCCCAGTTGCTCTCAATGGGTGCATTCATGAGTGTCTGTCGCAGCGGGAGTGATTCAACTGTAGTTTGACTATTTACCATATCGTTTATGTTCTGATCTTACACGCTTAGCTCTGCTGCTGGCTCTGGCTAACTGTTATGGCTGCTTACCAGGCTTCCCTCTCGCTCTCTCTCCCTCTCTCTATCTCTCTCTCTCTCTCTCTCGCAGCTGGGCTTATCGGACGTCTAGTGCTTTTGCCAAGCAATTTCAATGAAATCAAGCAAGCAACTGCAAAGCAAATGCTTTGTCCTTGCTGCCGCCGTTTCGCCATCGTTGCCACACACACCTCCCCCACCCCTCCACCCAGCCTGCTCCCAATGTCTTTGTTGATTTTACTACTGCTGCTGCTGCTGCTGCTGTTGGCCTGCGGCAACATCGACATGGTTTTTGATGCTGCTGCTCCTATTAATACCTGCGCTCAGCTCTCATCTCTACGGGCATTATCAGAGAGCATTTTCCACTTTCCACTGTCCCCTCCCCTCCCCTCCCCAACCACTCCCCTTCCCGTATACCCTCGGACAATGCAGAACTGCTGCTGTATTCAAAGCTTATGGCAATAATCACGAAAGCTAAGAAGCTCAGCATGGAATTACATAATATCGAATATTCAGAACAATGCGTTGTCTTGTTGCACACACTGGCCACATCAGTCAGTGAACAGTTTCGGCACTAATAGTTGACACTTGATGCATATCCAATGCAATAAATTTAATATTTGACTCCTGTTTGATTGACGCCAACCAATTTAATCATGAAACTTATCATGAAAGTAATTGTATCTTTTGCAGGGCTCACATTACGTTCACCACCAGAGAAGAACTCGTAATTTTAATGATAGAACAAATAGGTGCGTAAATAAACAGGAAACAAAGAAAGCTTCAATTGTTCGACTTTCTGGTATCTGATTTCGACGTGTCTATATTGATTGACTGACAGACAGAGCAAAAGCACAACATAAGCTTACAAATAAAATAAACAAAACTTAAAACAAAAACCGAGTATTTTGTTGAAAATACATAGTTTTTATATATATTTCTGTTATTATATTATTTTAATTCATTCAGAATTCATTCACATTCGGATTTTTGTGTCTATAAGCTTAAAGTATATAAAATATATATGTTTATATATGCCTTGCTTTGACAGGGTAGCTCTTCGTCGAGCACACTGGCTGTCAACGTGCTGTGGTTGTTCTTGTTGCCGGTTGTTGTTATTGCTAAGCGTTCAGGCTACTGACATATTCGTCCTCCAACCCACTACTCACACCCAACGCCACCCACCGCCTCCCTCGCAGACCCACCCACACCTCAAGCACACCTCATCCTCATGCTCTGCACTCAACACTCGCACACAGTATTTACCTTTTTCCATCTATCAGTGAACTTATGTTGTCATAATAGCACTACCCAATCAGCCAACCAACCAACCACCCACAGCTATACCGAAATATAGACCGCCCACCGCCCACCAACCACCCAACCAACCCCCAACTCCTCGCCAATCTTGCCAAAGGCGGGACGTAATAAAAATAACAACTTAACTAAGTAGACAATGTTCCCAGTGACTTGTGTGTGTATGTGTGTGTGTGGGTGTGTGTGTGTGTGTGTGTGTGTGTGTGTGTGTGTGTGGTTGTGTGTGTGGGTGTGTGTTGTGTGTGTGTGTGGTTGTGTGTGTGTGTGGTGTGTGTTGTGTGTGTGTGTGTGGGTGTGTGCCAGGTTGCCTTGGCAATCATTTGGTCTGAGCGATGCAGCAGCGCCTGTCAAACTGTAAGCTGCTATTGTGCAACACCAACAACACCAACAACAACAACAACAACAACAACAGGTGCATTAAATTGTATACAAAATATAAGACAAGAGAAAAAATGCTCAAAGTACAACAGAAGAGAAGAAGCAGAAAAAACTGGCAAGCAGAAAAACGATAAGCTTTGCAGTTTGAGTTTCGCTGCTGTTGGGCTTTAAATTTGCTTTTTATCTAAGATGAATAATCTGAGATGGTGGGCGTGATAGAAGGGGGCGGGGCGGGGCCAGGTAGGAGATGAGCTTAAACAGGGACAACACCATCAGCTTTGATGAGTCGTCGCACCTTTTTGTGAGCGCTTTCATTGTGGCCCAGTCAGAGTGTGGCCATTACTATTGCCAATGGCTTTAACTACTGCCGTTTCAGCATAAACGGTAATCCAGCCAAGCTACACTCGCAAAAAACACAGACAACAATTGTCAATTGCTGTTCTTAGTTTAACATATTTTTATTTCGTATTCATTCGACTATTTACAACATTTCGAACATTCACATTCCTTGCACATCGAGTCATCGTTTCGTTGAAATTTCCGCTTGATTTCAGATGCAGATCGAACGTGAATGAATAACTGCCAAAACAATTAGTTTCGATGTGCTTTTGTTTCTCGCAATGAGCCACACACAAGCCACTGCAATGAGTACATATTAATAGAGTGTTGGCAAGAATTCGATGGACTCATTACTGAATATGAAATGCAGCATGCAAGTTGCACAGTGCTTGGAATAAGTTCATATTACAACAGGCCGTTGTAATTATAATAATTAATGAAGAATAGAATATATTACAATTCTGTATACAATTCTGATATTTATTTAGGTGCACACAACAAGCCTTGCCTGCCTCAGATCGAATCACTCGGCTCCATTTAATTACTTCATCTTTGAATTATTATATTATTATAAATTATACTCTTACTATGCAAATTGATAAATGATTTATCTTGAAATATCAACTGTTTGTTACATTAATGTTGCCATACTTCGTAAAGCAACTTTACGAAACTCGATAAATTATCGCAAAAGAACACGAAATATTCACTGCGAATGTCTAAAATTCTCAACATTCTTTACGAATGTTGAATGTGCAGAATGTTCAGCTGTTAGCAGGCAACAGATTTAACCTGCTGTTGACTGTAGATTCGAGAACGAAGGAAATGTTGAAGAAGAAATAAACAGAAAAACTTGTTAGTTTTCAGCTGAACTTGCTAAATGTTAAATTGAATTTTAGTTTTCTCTCAGTGCATGGCCAACGGCGGCAGCAGCAGCTGTTGCTGTTAGAATTGTTGTTGTTGTTGTTGCTGCTGCTGCTGGCCAAGTGCTTAATCCTTGTGCAGGAAATAACGTTGCATGCCAGTTGCCAGTTGCCAGTTTGCCAGCTTTGAGTCCTTGCTGCTTGTTGCTGTTTAGTTAACTCAATAAATGAAAGTGGGCAACAGCCTCAGCCCTACAGACACAGACACAGACACACACAGACACACACAGTGCACCGCAGAGGGGATGCTTGCCATAAAATAATCTTTTCTCTCTGTGTACTGGTGCTGGTCTGGCCTGGTCTGGTCTGGTCTGGTCTGGTCTGGTTTGGTTTGGTTTGTTGTTAGCATCTCGTTTTGCGTTCTTGCGGTCGCTTGCCGGGTGCTTAAGAAAAGTGCTGACATTTGCGCAAATTTCCTCAAGCTCATTTACTTGTTTACGTTATTTCTCTCATTGTCGTGTTTTTCTTGTTATTGTTGCTGTTGCTGCTGTTGCTGCTGCTGCTGCTGTTGCTGCTGCTGCTGCTTGTTGACAATTACACAAAAACTGTTAGCATTTACCACAAGCATACGGCCGCACTGTAAGCCTCAATGTGGCGCTATGGCTGTAGCTAAAGCCGGAATTGGAGCTGCTCTTGACGGTGACGTAGATGGAAATGGAAATGAAGATGAAATCGCTGAGCGGAGAGTGGGCGGTGGATGGAGGGGAGGGGGTGGTTCAACGGAAGAGTGGTCAGTACATCGACTGTGGGACTGACAATGGCGACAGTTTCATGTCAACAATTTTTGGAGGCAACACTAAATGGACAGCAGTCAGCACATTTTGCTCGTAAAAACTGCTCAAAGTGTGTGTGTGTGTGTGGGTGTGTGTGTGTGTGTGTGTGTGTGTGTGTGTGTGTGTGTGTGTGTGTGTGTGTGTTGAGGAGGGAGCACAGGAGCTGTTACAGCCTAGAGGCATTGCCGTAGCTATGCTCCAGTTTCAATTCCATTTCATATACAAAATACTCACACACACAGTCACACACACAGTCACACACAGTCACACACACACAGTCACACACACACACACATACCAATTTATGCCTTCAGCTAGTTGTGTCCATTAAAACGTTAAAAGCTTCTTGAAAAACGCATAAAAACTACGAATCGCTGCTTATCCGCTGCTTCACTTTGCCAACAGCTTCAACTTTTCCATTTTGGCAAAGGAATTGGTTGACCGGGTGGTGTGAAGGGATGTGGGTGGGCTTGATACTTTTAAGCTCAGCTATAGAGAGAGAGAGAGAGAGAGAGAGAGAGAGAGAGAGAGAGAGAGAGAGAGGGGAGAGAGCTGTAACTTGCTGGCAAGAGACCATCATTAAAAGTTAAAAAATCAGCAACGTGAAAAAGGATTTTCGTCATTTTCTGAACTTTTTTGGATTAAGGAGGTATTAAGGCAACATTACCAACCACAACAACAACAACAACGACAACGACAACAACACACAATATGGATAGAAGTCAGAAAGCGTGTAATTTAATTAACGCTCGTCTTCTGAGTAGTTTAGCAGAACATTTCGCCAAGCAACGTTTTGCAAAAGTGTTAAAATAGAGAGCGGAACGCTAAGCATTAAATGCCAACACTGGCATTTAATTGGCCATATCGAATGCCCAATATTCGATCAATATTACAAAAAAGATGAACGGCATTCTAATTTGCATATCCTTCCGAATTTCAGCGACATAGAAGACCTCAACCCAACAAAGATCCTCACATTTGTGCCGGAACTGGAGCTGATGGAAGAGCTTTAATCTCAGAAGGGGCACAATAGATCGAGTAGGTCGCGGTGCAATAAATAAAAAATATAGAAAATGGTAAGATAAGTGCTTACTTTTCAGCTGTTTGTGGCATTGATATTGTCATGCTTTTCATGGCATCGATACGAAAATACTCGGCTCAAATTGCTAAAATTCGTAGCATACTTTTCGAATGCTGAATGCACAGAATGATGTTCCTTGTGGGATGGCAATGGGAATGGGAATGGGGATTGGGATGGGGATGGGGATGGGGCAAGGAGCGTCATACTTTAACTACTGCGGAGAATGAGGAATTTAAGAAATATTGATAGTGGAATCAGGCAATTAAATAGATGTTATTTCTTGCTTTTAACAAATAGCACTGTCAGTCATTTCTATGACCACTTTTGAATTGCAACTTCAATCGGCCAAAACGATGGCCCGTCAACGTAGCTGGCAACAGGGTTGAAAATAAAGCAAACAAAATAATTTATCATTTGGTTGGGTTGCTCGGCACCAGGACGGAGGGGGGGAAACATACTGAGGACCACAACTAGCCGAACGTTGTTCTGTGGATGGGCGAAACTGGCCAAAACCGACAACGCCCACCGACCGCAACCCCTACCAGGCGGCGGCATGAATTGCCATTCCTTGAGCAGTCACTCAAATAAAAATCGAATTCTTGGCCGACATGTCCGATCGACTTCCACACACCCTATGTGCATGTGTCCAGCATCCCAAAATACTCTCTCTCAACAATAGTTAAGCGATCAGAGAGAACAAATAGCCGAGATAAATATTAAAAAAAGGACATCAATTCGTTGAAGTGCATGCGGCAAGGAGAAACTGGCAAGCAAGCACGATGCATATGCACAGCAGATATACCCCAGCTGAGCGGGCGAACGAGGGTATCAAAACCAAAGCAAAACTTTGACGCGAACCAAATTAACGGTAATAACTTGGACTTGGCCAGTCAGTTTCCTAATTTGCGCTGCATTTGCATGTGTGTGTGAGTGTGTGTGTGTGTGTGTCAGTGTGTGTGTGGGCGTGGCAGGGGCGTAGCGTGTCCACAGTGCGCGTAGCAAATAACCGTAATGAAGTTTGCAAAGTTTTTGACACATGCGAAAAAGATGTCGATGCAGAAAGCAAAAAAAAAAAAAAACAAAAAACAAAAAGAAAAAACAACAAAAAAAAAGAAAACAAAATAAAACAAAACTAAAAGTAGAGTCCAAAGTGAAGATGGGTCAGACGGGCGGGAAATGGGGGAAAGGGGTGCGGTGGCTTCTGGCTGAACGCCCCTGTTGTAAAAGTGTTTTGCGCGCAGCCAAACGACAAGCAAATATTTGCAAAGTGGCAAACAAACTTGCCCCGCAACTTGACAGCCCGCCGCAGGAGCTGCAGCGAAGGACCTCAGCACAACCGGATAGCAGGACATCATTACAGGAAGCGAACATTTCTCTTTCTTTTTTTGCCACTTTACAACACACACACACACACACACACACACATACACACACATCAGTTGTATACCCTGTACCCTGAACAGGCCGAAGAAGAAGCATCTGCGAGCCTGTATACCATATATATTCTTGATCAGCATCAATAGCCGAGTAGATCGAGGTATGTCCGTCTGACTGGGCTAGAGACTTGCACAGATCGAGTCCATTTCTCACTACAGGGTATCAGCAAGTCGTTCACTTCCAGCCAGAGCCTTTTCCCTTGTATTTTTTGCGTGCCAGCGAAAATATTGTTTTTATTAATGCTCGGTTGTCTGTGCCGGAATCTGGATACAGATAGGTCCGGCATCATCTGTGCTGCCCGTGCTGAAAATGAGCTTTATATTTGTCAAGCAAACGCACTTTGAGCATCGACTATTTCCCTGCACCCCTCGAAAATGGCTAAAGGGGGAATATTAAAGCTGTTCAATAGCATGTAACAGGCAGAAGGAGGCATCCTTTGCACTCATAGGGTATATAGTATATTCTTGATTAGCACGACAAGTCGAGTCTTCGATTTAGTCATATAAATCTGTAAGTCTGCAAATCTTTCTTCTGCATTTTGAATGTTGACTGCGACTCCTTAAAATGCCATAGGGATACTATTTGGAAGCAGAGATCGACTAAATTAGATACCTAGACTAGATTGAAGAAGATTACGTTTAAGTCTAAAATAGTTGACAGTTTGCTAATTCGAAGAGGCCTGCGCTTATTAATAATATTGATGGATCGGTTGCCACACACTCACTAAAACCTTATAGACACTTCGGGTACCCAGCCATGATTCAACTCTCTTGCATCATTTTTGAGCTGTTCCCGTTGAGTTCTCCGATTTGAACTCTCACATTTATTCATATCCAAAATATGACTTCAGTTTGGGGTGATCGCTTCATATTTTTGCCATATAACAGAATTGAAGAAATCCAAATTTTTCCGTTTATTTTTATATTATTATTTTTCTTTTTTTGGTCTTGCGGCTTCCGCGTTTTTTTTTTTTTTTTTGCCCAACGCTTTTCCTTTATTTTTTTTTTTGTCGCCGTCGCCGCAGGAAGCGGAAATCGTGCGTGTAATTGAACGGACATTGAATAAAACTTGCGAAAGAAGGCGACGAACGGCGACGCCTCCTTGACGTGGGATGTCAAAGGGGGAGGGGGAGGGTGGGAGGGTGGGGGATGAATACGGGAGGGAGTGTGCTAACCATTTGTGGTCAATTTTACGTGCGCTGTAAAAACAAAATAAGCGAACAAACAACGGGCAGGGCAAGCAACAAAGGCAACAAAAGCAACAAAAACAAAAAAAAACAGACAAGGAGCGGAGGGGAAAGGAGAAGGAGTAGCGGGTGGCGGGTGGCGGGTAGCTGGAACTGGTAGAACTGTGCGAATAGACGCAATATAAATGCGGACACAAATAAATATTAAGATGGGCCAAAGATATTTGCAGATACATTTTGTTTTATGTTTGCTATCGTGAATTTTGC
Organism: Drosophila melanocephala; assembly: GCA_037043625.1. Lineage (NCBI taxonomy): Eukaryota > Metazoa > Arthropoda > Insecta > Diptera > Drosophilidae > Drosophila > Drosophila melanocephala. Next base: position 2,307,137 of record JBAMBD010000015.1, on the reverse strand, counting down.
CATATTTTTTACTGCTTCAAGTGCACAAGAGTGTTGGTGGGTGGCAGTGTGGCAGAGAAGTGGGTGTGTGGGAGGGGGCAGTGCTAAAAAAAGTGGCAAGCAGCAGTAGCAGCAGTTTAGCTTGGCCTCCAGCGACTATAGATACAATATATGAATACTATGCGGAACTATAGATCGATTGCAATAGATATAGTTTTGGCAGAGATATTTTAAATGCTTCCACAACGACAACGACGCAAGTTGCGATTATCAAAGTAAAAAAATATGATATGGCATAATACATTGAAGATGCCAAGCTTTATGCAGCTCTTCAAGTGTTGCAACATTTCGCCTCTGCCATTATATCTTTGGAGACAGCTCGACTGACAGCTGCTCTGCTTCTATTCTATTCATTGGAAAGTTAATATGAATTTGCCATTTCTTCAAGCTGACTTTCAATATTTACAGTTTACTTAAAGTTATGCCGAAGTTGGTTCGTTTCAGACCGACTCAGATGAATTAAAAGCGATATTGTTTTATGCATACATTTATCGAAATGCTTCTATTTTATTTATTATTTATTATTATTTTATGTGTATGAAATGTACAAAGTATTGAAAAGATTTAAATAAAGTTAACTGCAAATATAAATAGCGAATTTATGTGGAAATATTAATATTAAATGATTCGCTCGCAATATTAAGTAATTTTCAGTTTAATTCGTTTTTAAATTCTTGCAATTTTTGGTGCTTACATAAAAGGTAAACACAACAATTTGTCTATTCAGATTGAGTTAAGAAATCACCAAAGCGAAATTAGATTAGATATTCAAAATATCCCCAACTTTATTCATGGCAAATCTAGACAAATAAATACAGCAGTTTGGGTTTAAATGGGATCAATTGGACATTTTGCAAAGTGCCTGCAATTAACTGAGAAGATGAAATTCCATTCGAGGCTGTCGTTTCGATTCGATTGTTGTCTGTTAGTCGGCTTCAATTATAGAAAACAGCTGCTGATACAACTCGCTTGTCAAATTCATTATACAAATGCGCGACACTGAGGCGACACAAGGAGGCAAGTGCGGATGTTCAACACAAAGATGGAACTGAAGATGGCGACAATAAATAATACCGTATGGGGAAATCTTGGCTCATTTTTCAAAAAAACATTGCCGCCAGCGAGCGAATGCCGGACAAAATGTTCGCCGACGGCTGTGTGTGTGTGCCTGTGCCTGTGTGTGTGTGCCTGTGTGTGTGTGTGTGCCTGTGCCTGTGTGTGTGTGCCTGTGTGTGTGTGTGTGTGTGTAGGATGCTGTGCGGCCATGTAGGCGATGTATTAACAATGTCTACGCTGACGCTGGCTTTAGACTTTGCAGTCGCAGTCGCAGTTGCCGTCGCAGTCGCAGTCGCCGTTGCCGTCGCCGTTGCCGTCGCTGTAGTCATCAACATTGTCATTGACGACGACAAATGTTGCCGTCTTTTAGGCGTTGACATTTGATAAATTAAACATTTTTGTACTGGCATTTTAGGGCATTATTGCGACTGTGGCGGATAGTGGAGAGGAGGGCGTCGGTGAGGATGAAGCGTAGCCTGAGGGATGCAACTTTCCTAGGGACTGTCGCGTTTTTTGTCACTTTGTTAAATACATTAGGCTTTATTTGTTGTTGCTCTCTCCCTCTCCCTCTCTCTCTGCCTCTCTCTGCCTCTCTCTGCCGCTCTCCCAGTCTCCTATTGTTATTCTTCATGCTTGTGTTGGGAGTTGCGCAAATTAGAAAACACTTTTGACATTTGCTTTTGCTGCTTGTCTTGCACAACCTCTCCAACCCAGATCTCCAACCCACATCTCCACCTAAATCTCCACCCACAACTCCACCCACGTCTAAACCTCTCTCACACCCAGCCGCCGTTCGTCATTTTGTTAATTGAGCAGTCGCGCCCGCGGCTAAAGCCAAAAGCCGCCAATGACGATGATGTCGTTGATGATTATGATGATTATGATGATTATGTTGACAGAGCTGATGCTGACTACGATGATCCTTAAGGACGACGATGCCTTCAAAGAACTTAAGCGTTTTAGATGCGTGCTTTGATGTTGCCATTTGACGTGGCCCAAAAATGTATTTCATATTTATTAACAGAGTCTTTAGCCAAAGCACAAGCACGCGCACAAGCACAAGCTGCACAGCCAACGACATTAAATCCAAGGATTCCACTCAAAATTACTCAATTATCTATTTAAGACGGTAATAATTATTGCAATAAATGCAAAATTTAAGCATATTCCAACTGGGCACCCATTGTGCAAATGAATTCGTGTCGAAACATTATTTTCGCTTTAAGTCCTTTGATTTCTCATTGCACGCGAACAATAATTGCTTAATCTCGCCATTGAATCTTGAGCTAAAAGCAGCTGTATCCATCAACCGATTTTGATTGAATGAGCTCAATGTTAATTGAATATAAGCGTGTACACTCAATAATTCACAATACACACACACACACACAGAGAGAGACAGACACACAGATATGGGCACACAAAGGTGGACACGTGAGTACTATTCTATTTGATTATAATTACGAAATAATATGCATAGAGACAGCTGAAGTGAATGGATTGACATGCAAACGCATTATACATGAAAGACAATTCAAAGCATGTTCACACACACACACACACACACACACACACACCCATACACATCCACACACAAACAGATACCATATACTAATTAGCAATGTTTTTAAACAATCTACATCAAATTAGACGGTGATTCTTTAAAGCTAAATGCAATTTGGCAGCAGGACTGACTAGCAAAGGCTGTCAAAAAGCTACAGCAAAATGGAGATTCTTAAAGTTAAATGCAATTTGGTAGCAGGACAGAAACACACATGAGACGGGGGGAGCGAGAGAGCGAGAGAGTGAGAGAGAAGGGAGACTCGAGCCGGAACAGAAGCCTGGGAAATCTGATTAATAATTAGAAGCAAACAAAGCGGCAATTGGGCCACGAGGCCACTCGACGCAGCACGGCACGTTCTAGATGCTTGGCTGTTTGGCTGCTTGGCTGTTTGGCAGCTTGGCAGCTTGGTTGCTTGGCTGCTGTTGGCCGGCGTTGTTATCATTTTTGACTTGGTTTGCTTAAGCCGCAGCGCGCCAGTAAATTAAAAATGTCCCCGGGGCCATTTATCTGGCAAACGACAAGATGATCAATGCGGCCATTGTGCCGTACGATGATGGCAAACTTTTGGACCCAAAGCCGCCGCAGACCGGACATTTTTAAATAAACTCCAAGTGGGTGGAGTTGGGAGGAGTTGGCGTCAGCCGAGACTTGAGACTGTCCTATAAATCCTTGAGTATATTAAATGCCCAAGCCGCAGCAGGAGCAGAGCCAGCACCGAAATGAGTCAATACGTTTTACTTAAGGCTCGCCCGAAAGTGAAAATAAGCGACGCGTCCTCATTCAAGAGTTCCGGCTTTGGCTTTGGGTTTGGCTTTGGCTTTGGCATTTGCTTTGGTTTTAGCTGTGGCTTTGGGCTTTGATGAGATTAAATATTCGCAGTTCTTTACATTGTGCTGCTTTGTGTCGGTGCAGTCGCAGCTGCAGCACAAACGGCAAGCAATTTAAATTCTATTGAGATGGCATTTGTGCTTGAGACGACATTAAATATGCCATTTTCTTCTATTTTTCCACATTTATGCGGTGAGCCAAAAAGCGTAGCATACTTTTGTGCGCTCGACCCCACAACTCAACTAACAAAACGCAACTCGCAACTCGAACAACTCGCCCAGCATCGAACTCCAACTCGAACGTGTTGCGTGCTGTTGTGGACTGCAATTGGTATGAATGTAGAATGCCATATTTCGCTTATTAAAATAAATAAATAACAATAAATTAAAATAAATTAAGCAAAGACAAAGAGAGAGAGAGAGAGAGAGAGAGAGAGAGAGAGGAAGACAGGAGTTCATCGGCAGACATCGAAATTCAATTAGAAATATTCAAAATGGATTATTCCTATGAAGCCTGTCGCTAAATTTCAAATCTAATCTTTGACGAACCCTCTGAAAGAGTATAGATTAGGCACGGTTTGATTGGAACGCTTGTCGGCTTCACTCGGCAGCTACTCGGTTTTCCTGACACTGATCAGAAGAGAGTCCAAGCAGAAGAAGTGTTTTGGAGACTCTTTTTCTTCCTCCCCTTTGCAGCTCCTGCAGAAGTCATTGTAAAATAATATTTTCTTTTTCTATTTTCTATTGATTAAAAGTCATCGAGAAATCACTTTTTCTTCTTCTAAATAATTTTAGCAGGTCATCCACACTCAACACTCTGAGAAATGCTGCAATTCAAAACGAGTCTCTTATGTTAAGACTAACATAATTTGGTCAAAAATTGACTAATTGATCGCATTTTAAGCTCAAATCAACTCGAATTGCGTTTGGCCTTTGAAACTGAAGATGAGTTTTGATAAAGTTGGCCATTGAATTGCGTTGAATTGGTTTGAATTGAATGGCTACTTGTCCAAGTCGACAATTTTGTTGGTCACATTTGGAAATTGAAAAGGGGTGAAAGGGTGGGCAAGGAGGCAAAGAACTTGTGCAAGCGTCAGTGGCAACTGTGACTAAGCTGAAAAAGAAAAGAAAAATATTTAAAATATATTTATATGATGAGTGTTGGCCACCTGTCACAAACTGTCTTTAATGCAGCAACATTTTGTTGTTGTGTGGCAGCTACTCTCTCTTTCTTTCTCTTACACACACTCTCTCTCTCTCTCTCTCTCTCTCTCTCTCTCTCTCCTCTCTCTCTATCGCCCTGTCACTCTTGGGACTGTTGATGGGTTTGCGTTTATCTAATCATTCCAAACATTGCAGTTTGGGGCTATCAAAAACTTGACTTGGCACCCAAAGTTGTCGACTGTCAGCAGCAGGCCACTCTGTGTGTGTGTGTGTGACTGTATGTGTGTCTCCTGGCAGGACATCCGGCATTATAAATTGTAATTAATAAATCAAAACAGCAACTGTCCGGCAGCAAGTGCAACTGCAACTGCAATGGGCCCAAGTGGTCACTCCGCATGTGCCACACTGAAATCAAAGCACAACTACACAGTCTCTCTGCCTGTGTGTGTGTGTGTGTGGCTATGTGTGTGTGTGTGTGTGTGTGTGGCTATGTGTGTGTCTGTTAGGCCAACAAAAATATTTGGCATACGTTGATTTTATTTAACATTTTCGAGCTGTGGCTGCAACTGCTGGCAAAAGTTGCGTTCAAACTTTTGTCTAATAGAAATTATGACATAACTTTGTTTTTGGCATTTTCTGTTGTTGTGTTGTTATCCAACCAACAACCGACAACCAACACACCCACGCACACACACACACACACACACACATGCACAAAAAATGGTAAAAATCATAAATAAAACTGCTTTTAAATATGGGCAAAAAGTCGGTATCATTAACACCCTATTGCTGCCACATTCACTCAGCCGCCCTCTGTTGCAGCTTGCTAGAAATCAAACGGAAATTAAAAGAGCAGTGCTCCCAACCCACCCACCAGCCTGCCCCCGATTGCCCCAAAGGGGAACGCGCATCTGAGTTTTCCATGCAAAAGACGTCATTACGTTAACAAGTGGGCTTTGGATTGGAGCTGTGGAGAGCTTAAAAATAAGAGGAAAACAGGGGAAAATATGAGCATACTTCTGGGCAGAGGGTGCAGCACATGCGAATTTGAAGTTTGAATTTCCCTGCCAGCAGCAGTGAGGCAATGAAAAGCGAAAGGACAATGACAGCGACCAGAGACCTGAGACCAGTGACCGACCAGACCACACCAGAAACCCAAGCAAAACAGGCAAAAAATGCTAAATGCTGACATAAAAATACGCCACATCCTGGCAAACAATCGCACACATTGAGGACGAGAAGGAGATACTGAGAAAAATACATTGAAAGGGCCAGACAACAACGGACTATCCTGCAACTCTTGACGCCCCCCAGGGCCAAGAAATCTGCGCCAGTCTGGCCACATTAGCTAGCCGGCTAGCAACTCTCAACTCACATGTTGCAAGGATACAACTATTACATTTATGGCTAGAGACAAGCCAAATCCATTGGGAAGAACAGACTAATTGAGAATAGAATTGAATTCAATTCATTATTGGACGAGTGCTGTAAGCTGTATGCAATATTTGAATGCAACAGCAAATTAAGTAAATTGAATTGCCGCCACCCAACAATAGGTGGCGCCAGCTGCTAAGCAACCTATATATGTGTTATATCTGTCACTTTGTGTGCGATTAAAATCCATTTCATTAATATATATATATAAATATATATATACATATTTGATGCATGAATATGTGAATGTGTTTACAGTCATGAAGAGCTCAAATCACTTTTGAACTTGTATGGAATCAGAGTTTAATTTGAAATAAAAATAATTGCGAGGGCTTTAAATAGATTATATCGCACAAAGGTAAAATGATGGCATAGTTAACTGAATGGCAAGCAGCTTATAATGGCAAGCCACATTAACGCAGTCAACTTGTCCAGAATGAGGAGGAAGAAGAAGCCTGCAGCGTTTTCTGCTTTAATTTCATTTCGCTTTATGTTGCCTCGTTGGCTGGCTTTGCTGGCTGGCAGAGTATTTACCGCGTCGTTGAGGCTCATAAATTTGCAACTTGTTTTGCCAGCGACGACGACGACGACGACGACGTCGACGGCGTTTTGTTATTGACGATGACGACGACGATTTTGGTCGACGAGGACCTGGCGCACTCGTCGAACTAGCGACTGGCTACCAGTTACTTGCTACTTGCTACTTGCTACTTGCTACTTGCCACCCAGCGAGTTTCTTTTTTGGCCGGGTCTCCTCCTCCTCCTCCTCCTCCTCTTCCTTATCCTTAACCTTTCTTCTTTTTTTTTGCTATTTTTTGTTGTTGTTTTTGTTGATGCGACCCCATATCCCGCTGCTTGGACTCCAGGATGCCAGGACGCCAGGACTCCAGGACTTCGTTCATTCCGTGTCATTTGAGTGTCGCCCTTGCTGTGCAATGTTGTGTAGTTAATGTGGCGTTCTAAAACGCAGTAGCAGCCAACCAACGTTATAATATATGTAAACACTCAACTGCACACCAACAACAACATAAGCACACACACACACAGCCACACACACACACACACACACACACACACACACACACACACGCCACACACACTTGACGACGCAGCGTTTATTTTGTGTAGCATACCTTTTTGCGTAGTTTGTCGTTGTTTTCACATTTGCTGGCAAAACACAAAACAGACAGAAAAAAACCAAAGAAACAGCGTCTCTCCCTCTCCAAGTCACTCTCTCTCTCTCTCTCTATAGCTCTCTCTCTCTCTCTCTCTCTCTGTCCCTCTACTCCTCTCACTGTGAGGCATGCTTGCAACTTCATTTATTTGTTTGTTGTTATTTTTGCCAGCTCCAACAAGTGCTAATGTAAATGTTTGGCAATTGTCTGCTAGACTGCAAGCAAGAGCGAGAGAGAGAGAGAGAGAGAGAGAGAGAGAGACAGAGAGAGAGAGAGAGAGAGAAACAATAGAGTGGTCAGTTGAGTGTAGCTGCCTTATACTATCTTGATCCATGATCTGTAGCATATTTTGTGGCACTTTTCTAGCCAAAGTTCTCTGACAAGCAGCTCTACCAAAAATCTAGGCAAAAAGAGCGCATGAAAATCTTTACATGGAAATATTGCTCGACTAGCGAAAGCCCTGTTGGACAAGAGTACATAGTAGTCAACAACTAGTAGATACCCTAGAGACACTAAAATAACCCGAAGAAATATGCAATTGATTTTAGTACTGTTTGTTCTCTTTTATTTATTTATTTATTTAAGAACAGTTCCGCTGCAGAAAGACTAAATACGAACTTCAAACTCTGTAATGAGTGCGTATATAAAAAATATAACATTTATTTATTAATAGGGACATTGTTTGAAGTGTTACCATATATTTCACATTATTATTCTGATTGAAGCTGTTTCTTTTAAAAAAGTTAACGAGGGAGATCAAATTCTCGTTGTTAGGGTTTGAGCATAGTTGGGGAAGTATTTTGAGCGTGAGTTGAATTTACATTGAATTCCAGCGAGTTGCACGATTTCAAGTTCAATAAGTAAGCGGATTGATATGCTGCTCATTCTAATATTTCTTTGTTGCTTGACTATCAAGATTTCAAAACTTTCTTATTCGGTTCCTTTTCTGTATATTTTATTTATTCATTTTTCATTTCCCTAATCTGGCTTTAAGCTTGCATAAACAAATCAATAGCTGCTGAAAGATGCTCAGTTTTACAGATTTACACAACTCTAAGGTATGGCCATTTGTGAGCAGCTCTTTATGATTACAGGGTATACGGGGTAAGGGTAGCCCGCCCACAAAACAACATTCGCATATATTTCACAGAGTTTGTTTTTGTTGCTGCTGCTGCTGCTGCTGCTGTTTTTGACAGTTTTGTGTACTGTCAATTTGAGCAAAGTGTGTAGCGCTGCTGCATATATTGTATAAGCACACACACTCACACACACACACACTCACACACACACACACATAGGTGAGGGGTGTGTGTGTGGGTGGTGGGTGAATGGCATGGGAATATAGTATTTGCTTTGTATTTGTGTGTGTGTGTGTGTTGTGCCTTTAAAAACATCTTCAATTTTTCTTGCCTGCACGTCGAGTTTTTCTCTGCTCGACATTCTTTATTTTTTTCTTTTCTCTGTTTTTCTTTTTTTCCCCATTGCGTATGTGTGGCGTGGTGCAGGGTGCATGGAGGGAGGGGTGGGCGGTGGGTTTGGATTGAGCCCCGCCAGAAACTTGTATTTGACAGACCCTCGTCTTCATATGTGCCACAACTATCGTTGTCGCTGTTGTCGTCTGCCATATACCCAAGCAGCAACACCACCACCATCACCACCGACACCACCACTACCAGCATCCCCCCCCCCCCCTGTGCGTTCGTAGCAGCAGCAAGAGCATCTTCTGGTGCTCTTCGTTGTCGTCGTTGTCCTGCTGCTCGTTATTACATTCAGTTTGCGTTGTAAAAAATATCATTATATGCGCCAAATATGGCGGGTTTCTTGCCCAGCTCCCCCACCCCCCCTTTCACCACATCCCCGCTCACTCCAGCCCTGACCTAATCGTACGTCACACCCCCTTCCATTGAATCTGCAGCGAGCAGTGCATAAATTGCCGTTGTGGGCTTACATATACACTGCAGATATCATGTGGGCGTGGTAACGGCGGGATGCCACTACCTCCTATGGCAGGGCATCATATTTCCGCTGCTTGATTGATCGCTTACAAATAAGCAAAGGGCGAACAATAAGCAGCTTTACACAAAGATGAAAAAGAAAAATTAAAACAAAAAACAAACAGCAAGAAAACAAAATAGGAAAACAATATTAAATATTGAGCAGCACAGGAAAATCGGAACTAGGAAAAGCATCCAATTAAATTGAATGCAGTCTTCAAAGTTTTGCGCTGTTACCGAAATAAACACACAACTTAAATGGATCTGTTAAAATGTGGGCTCATTTAAGGCGCAGACAGTTGAGATTGTTTGACTTGAACAGCTCGGCAGAACAAAGTCATTTAGCTTATTTAACGCCCCACGTGGAATCTACACACGCCTGTGTGTGTGTGCGGTGCGGTGTGTGTGTGTGTGTGTGTGTGTGTGTGTGTGTGTGTGTGCGGTGTGTGATGCGAGAGACACGCATAAGAAAGATGTAAGCGTAAAATAATTAAATTGTCAGTGGCAACCGAGGCAGGCCTTCGACTACACCCAAGCCATTAGATGGGCTAAGAGGAAACCCTTTGCCACCCACACACACAGACAACCACACACACACACACACACACACACACACACACAATCCACAATCCAGTCGGCCGCACCACCCGCAGCACCACCTTGCCTGTGTGCCCGCCCTCTGGGGCGCCATCAAAATAAATGCCTGTCATTAAACAAATTGTCGCAATAAATCTGCGCATTTCAAAGTCAGTGAAAAGTAAAAGGCAGCAAAATGCAAAGAGAAGCAAACAAGAAAACTAAACTATTTAAGACAGGCCGAAGACTATATACCCTTCCACACCGATGCTCATCCCGATTCACATCTCAGGCTTGTTTTAAGAACTCATCTTTCTCCAGTTAAACGATATAATGATTCTGATACTGAGTCGTTGCAAGTTTGATGAAAGTAACTCTTCAACAGTGCCGCCTACACACACATCCATAATTACTGCGAGTGTGTTGAGCATGGAGCTTTTTACTCGTATGCATGTGAAAGCTCCAGCAAAAGCTTGGCAGCGCTTCGCCTGCGCTCTCTTAAAGCTAAGAGACAGACAGACAGACAGAGATATAACTGTACCGAACTCAGCTGATAGTGATGCAGATCAAGAATATATATATTGAAATATCTGTATATCTATATAAATCCTTAAGGGGTACGTAACGCATGCCTTACACACTTCACTTCACTTCCCGCTGCAAGGGTAGCAAAACAAATTTGCGTTGCCTTTCCACAAGCAAGCCAGCTGCCTGAGTGGTGTTGGGTGGCTGGGTGGCTGGGTGGTGCTGTAGTTGGGCTGCTATTTTATGCCCGATCATTAGCGTCTCGCTAAGCACTTTAATTAACTAATAATCCTCAGCACTGAAAATTTCATTTATGCTCGTTTCCAACAAATTCCACACAGCAAATAAAAATTCTATAAAAGAATTCGGGTCCCCCAAAGGAAAAACAATTCTGAACACATTTTTATGTATTTAATATATATATATATATATTTATATATATATATATAGTATATGCATATTTGTTTTTTTTTGCTTTTTTTTTTGTGCGCACCACAAATAAACAAAACACAATCAAGTTGACAAAAGGGCGCTGGACAAACAGCAAAAGCAATTAGAAAATGGCGGCCAAGTTAATTAAGCGCCATAAAAACGACATTTTGTGTTGTTGCTATTGTTGTCGGTGTTGTTGTTGTTGTTGTGGCTGCTTAAACAGAATGTTGCTGGCTCAATCTCAATAGATAGAAATCAACGTCAGAGACGCTGAGAAAGGAATAAAATCCGAAAGAAAAAAAAAGCCAAAAGGAAAAAACTCGCGCAAAACCGGGGAGCATAAATTAAAATACATAAACCATGCGAACGGCTAAAAAACAAGGCCAAGGCAGCGGCTCAGCCAGTAAAGATCTTGAGAGAGAGACAGAGAGAGAGAGACAGGGAGAGAGAGAGAGGAAGAGAGAGAGCAAAAGAGACAGCCTGGGCACATACATCACCCAGTTGTGGAGCTGGGCGGCGATAAGATGGCATTACAATAAAAAATAAGTTGTTCGGGCATAAAGCAAAACCAACAAGGCCCAAAGACAACGACAACTCTACAAGCAGGCAAGCAGACAGACAAGGACGAAGGGCGAAGGACAAAGGACGAAGGCAGCAAGTGCTGCTGCTGCTGCTGCTGCTGTGCTGCTGCTGAAGAAGTGGAAGTTGGCAACAAATTTATGAGCAAATTAATTGAGATTGGAAACGCAGAAAGAAAGCTAAGAAGCAACAACAAGCACAAGAGAAAAAGGAAAAAAAAAGAGAAGAAATGAAAAGAGAAGAAAAAAGCAGAAAAAGGAAACAAACAGCAACAACAACAACAACAACATCAACGAGGGACGCAGGACATGGGACATGGACACGCAATGCCAGGCGACAATTCTGCGTCGGCCGCTTGTTAGTGGCCGCTGTCTAAGGATGCTGGGGCTGTGGCAACCACTGTGGTGTGCAGGATGTGGGTGGAGCATCGTTATGCTTTCGTATGGACTTTGAGTTTCCAACTTAATTGAGAGACAAGTCAATAAACAGGAAGCGAGTGCCAAGCGAAAAGTCAAAGCAAGCAAAGAAAACACTAGTCAAAAAACACAACAACAGCAAAAAAATAGATGTGGGTGCGTGCTGAATGTGTGTGTAGTTGTGTGTGTGTGTGTGTGGTGTCGGTGGCAGAGGGTGTAAGCATCTGCCTGAGCGACTAGCTAAGTGCGCTACATGATTACAACCTTAGATATTGAAACATAATTCGTATCCAGCTAAATATTATTACCAAATATCAACGAGCATAACAAAAGTTGAAATGAAATTTGCATCTACACATCAAAAATGCAATTTATCCTTGTTAATTTGACAACTGAGTATAAAATATAAATATTAGATTTGTTTAATAACATATCCAGTGGATTTTAGGGGCTGGCAAGAGTGCAAAGAGATTGCAACTGAAATCTGGTCAAGTCTATATAATATCAAAAATCATAGTTAATATAATTTATTGGACTTATATCTTTTGAATAAGTTGCGTTCTCTTTTCACAACGTCTTCAATAATATCTCCAATATCTTTTTTTGAATAACTTACAACTTCTTTTCACTACGATTTAATTACTTTATTATAGGAACCAACTGATATTCACAATCCTGAAGCAATATATATATGTATATATATATACATAGAAGTTGGAACTCCAGGTGCTTAAATCAATTAAATTCGTTTTAAATATGTTTGTTATTTTTTCTTTTCTGTTTATTACAAATATATTATCAACAAAAAAGGAGTTCAAAAGAAATGATCACCCATATATATACATATATAAATATATATATATATATATATATATATACAGCTGGCATTCAGTTGAGTTGCAGGGCATTTGCACTGTCGTGGTCAGGGATGAGTGAGAGTTTTGTTTGGCTGCAACTCTTGCTCGCTGCTATCCTGTCCGAGCCTGTCCGGAGTGTCCACTATCCTGTGCTGCGATGGCCTTTTTTTGTGTTTTGTGAGGCGCACCGAAGACCAAACTCAAAATATTGTATACATATTTTCAACAGATAGAAACGGGGGGGAGGAATGGGGGGGGGGAGAGGCAGCGAGCGAGTTCAAAGAGCTTCGCTGGGTGCACAATAAACAAATAAACCCATAAATCTTTGCCACTAAAGTAATGCGCGCTGCTCCCCAACATTGGACAATGTCGCGGGGTGAGTAGGGGGAGGCATGGGGCATGAGGCATGGGGCATGGGGCATGGTGTAGGTCGAGTTGATCATCGCTGCAAAACAAACAAATCCCGTTGTCTACATTGGCTACTGTCATGCATGGCAATGTCTTCCTCTTCTTCTACACTATTGTTGCTGTTGTTGCTGTTGTTGTTGTTGTTGCTGTTGCTGTTGCTGTTGTGGTTGCTGTTATTGTTGCTGTTGTTGATGCGGCTTTACGTTCTGCTGCAATTTGTGGTGTCGCTTGTTCGCTGCCGCCGCCTCCACTTGATCCATTATCCTTAACGCGAGGCGGGTGTGGCATGGGTGTGGCAACAGAAGAGAATATAAACTGCTACTGCCGCCGCTGCTGCTGTTGCTGTTGCTGCTGTTGCTGTTGCTGTTGCTGCTGTTGTGTTGTTTTGTTGTTGTGTTGTTGTTGTCATTAAAATTCAAGGCATACAAAGTCATTAAATTATACGCGACATCTTTTGTGAGCGCGCCAGGGCAGGCGAAGCCATTGCAGAGCATTCGCTACGATTTTGGATGAGGGGGCGATGGTGGTGGTGCTGGTGCTGGTGGCGGTGGTGGTGGTGGTGGAGGGGGCGGATGCCGAAAGTGTTGGGCGGTCTTAGACAGATTGGCATTGTTGTTGCTAATGCCGCTGCTGCCGCTGCTGCTGTTGTAATGTGCCAGTTGAGCTGATTTCGCAACGCGTCGTGCTTACAACAACAACTACAACAACAACAACAACTACAACAACAACAACTACAACAACAACAACGCCAGCAAACAACGTCGACGTCGATGTCGACGCAGCGTCGTGATGCGATTAAGCAATCAGCCAAATTGGCAGTAACGCCAACTTGAAAGGAAATTACAAGGTGTGGGCAGACGGGTGTATATAATATCTCTCTGTGTGTGTGCGTGTGTGTGTGTGTGTGTGTGTGTGTGTGTGTGTATTATATACGTAGTTGCTATTACGTGTCGATGGATATCGCAACTTCAGCTGCTCATCCTGTGACGTCAGGCGGCAAACACAAACACAAAGTCAACAAACATTATGCAGCTATAAGCAGAGAGAGGGACAGAGAGTGACAGAGAGAGACATCTAGAGAGAGAGAGAGAGAGAGAGAGAGAGAGAGACATCTAGAGAGAGAGAGAGAAAGAGAGGGAGAGAGGGAGCGGAAGGAAAAGCACAACTGCAGTGACAATGCAACAACGCTGCGTGAGTGCTAGAGTGTATATATGTACATAATATATATATATATATATATATATATATATATACAAATATATATAATATATATATCGATGTCTTTAACTGTGGCAATTATCTAAATGCAATTGGCTTGCCAGTCTTAGTTCGGCAAAATGTCGAGAACAATTATGTATTTGCCAATGCTAAAACATTCGATCCAGTTGCAGCGGCAGCGGCAGACTCGACGTTGGGTTCGTTGCGAGTGGCATGCTACGTTGCATGGCTGCAACGAGACCAAGAGTAAAATGTGGCAGTTTGTGATACTCAAAAGTTTGGCTGATTGCTAATCAAACGTTTGACCCTGCTCAAAGCGATACTATTGCAAATATGGCAAGGACCATGGTCGAAAAGTTTATAACAGGTTACACTATCTTGGCCAACAAGAAACTGAAATGTGTTACGACTTGAGGAACAATATGGCTTGTGCGGAAAATGTAGTTTAATGAATGAATATAGAGGTGGTCATGGCTTCGCCCTCATCCGAGAAGCCGATCATATCCAGGGGAAAATATGCGAGGATTATGATGGATGCATTTGTATTTATTTGTTGGCATATTTGAATATATTTAGTTTTACTTCTAGCCAGGTTCATATTTTATGCACTGATGGAATGCGCACATTTTTATATTGCAATTGAATTTGAGCAGGAATAGGATTTTCCTACTGATTTGCATTTGATTGCCCGACGGACTGTAATTGAGTTTCATTTGCTACAAGTGGATCAATCTGTTTGACTTGGCTGCTTAGACGGCATCCACTGTCAGCATGTATATATATAACATATATATATAAAGAAAAGAAAGCAGTCGAAGCTGTTGCAGTTGCAGCAACAGCAGACTGCCAGCCAATTTGCGAATACATATGTGATGTGGTTAAGATGTAAGACAGCGGAGTGTGCCAAGGGACGGGGTGGGGTGGGGTGTATGTGTGTGTGTGTAGGGTTCTTGAAAGGAGCAGCAGCCACAAAACGATGTTTTTGTTATGGCAGAAGCGTGAGAAAACAACGACAACAATAACAACAATTGGCCCAAGGGATGCGGCAAGGCAACAGCAAAAGACATGCAGACAGACAAAGAGACATAGAGAGAGAGAGAGAGAGATAGAGAGAGATAGAGGGAAGGCAGGGGGTTCAACTGCGGCACACGCCAAGACAAATTATGCTGTTGATAAGCGCGACAATAGCGGAAGCAGCCAAACACTGGCAGCGTTTTGTTTGCGGCAGGGGCAGGAACAGGGACAGGGGCAGAAGTTGGGTTAAGTCTAAAAAAAAATACAAAAAATACAAAAAAGAGCTACTTATGAACAATTAAAAAATGATGCTCAACTCCCAATAAAACAAATATCAAATAATTTGGTTTTTATTGTTTTTATAATTCAAATAAGTCTTTTGCTGGCGCCAAGTCCTGGTTTTCACCTGAAGCCAGAAAAATGTCATATTTCAATTAGAAAATGACTTCTAATCATTTTCATTCGTTTCTTGTGAAAAGTGAAACACAAAAACACATTTTTCGGATTGTTGATGTAAGACAAGCGTTTCTAATTTTAAGAAATATTTGTTTTTTATTTAAAAATTACTTATTATAATAGCAGCAAGTTTGAGGGATTTTCTCAATTTCAAGGCGATTTTTAATTCCACTTTCTGTAATTATTATATTTTTTCTGAGTGTGCTGTTAGGGCCATAACTGAAGAGGGTAAAGTATTGAAACTGAAACTGACCCACACGCAACTGGCAGCTGTGTGTGTGTGTGTGTGTCCTTTTGATTCCTTTGGGGAGAGGCAACGACCCGACATTGCATTGAGATTACTTGTAAAAGGTTATTTAACCCATTTAAAAAATACGCACACACACACACACACACAAAGGGCACGCGCAGCAAATTATGCACAAGGATTAAGATGACAAGGACTACAACAAGAAGAGCAACACACCATAGCCGGAAAACTGAAACATTTTATCGAATTTATTGCAAATTTGTTGGTAGTGTCCCCAAAGTTATTAGCAAAACATCGCACATTCCATATGCCAGCAAATCTCGAGACTACA
This sequence comes from Drosophila melanocephala, assembly GCA_037043625.1. Lineage (NCBI taxonomy): Eukaryota > Metazoa > Arthropoda > Insecta > Diptera > Drosophilidae > Drosophila > Drosophila melanocephala. The sequence continues at coordinate 2,290,822 of JBAMBD010000015.1, read as the reverse complement.
AATGATGCAGAGCTCAAGCCAAGCCAGAGCCTGGAGCCTCGAGCCCGAGGAGAAGGCAGGAGGAGGGCAGGCGGTGGATGGAAGGCGCCGCCTATCAAGTGGAGCATCTTAAGCAAAGGAAAGCAAAGGCAAACGCTATCAGCGAGGCAGGGATGGAGGTATGGCGGCAGCGGCCGGGGCTTACATACATAAATCATCGAGAAAAATAAATCACAGAGAAAAGGATGCGCTGCGAGCAAAGTTTGGATCGGGAGACGGGCGACGCCAAGCCAAATAGAAAATCTTTGGCAAAACTTTCGAGCTCTAAAAAATTATTAATAATGCAAAAGCAACGCCAGAAACACGAGGTGCTTTGAGAGTGGGACGGCAGAGGGGAGGGAATGGTGGGATGGGATGAGGGGGGATACCATGGAATGTGACTGGACATAAGATAAAATTGTAACAATTTTAATTGCGTAGTTCAATATCTGAGATGGTTCAGTAAGAGCCAATCAAATAATGCCGGATTAAACTTAAGTTGATGCAAAGAGAAGACTTTTTAGTTGCTTGAAATCAAATACCAAAATCGACTGGCTGCATTCCTAAAATTATATTTAATATTTTCATTTTTATTAGTGTTTCAAACTCGTAACTTCTCCTGGCTGAAGTGTGATTATTATTTATATATATAAATATATATATATATATATTTTTTTTTTGTAAGCTGCATATAAATTGGGCGACAATAAATAAATGTGCACAGCTTAGCATATAAATTAGAGACTTCTGTTGCAGGCTGCATAAGGTGTGCCTTTTAATCGCCATAAATCCATGTTGCGTCCATTGTAGAATGCCCACAACAAACTTCAACTTAAAAGTCGCTCGGGCTTTGCACAAGATAAAAGCGTCGCCGGGCCCAAAAATAAAAGGAGCGAATTGCGAATGGCAAAAGCGTCAAAAGACGACAAGCCGACAGAAGCAATGAGGGCAGCGATAAGACGCCTACGCCGAGTACGTCGACCGACACAGGCAACATGCAAATGAAACCCAACTCGAACTCAAGTTGCGGCCTTAAGCGACTTGAACGAATAAAGCGCCGCTTGACGTCTCTGCCAACCAGCCACAACCCACCCACACACCAGCCCACCAGCCCACCAACCCACCAAGCAACCAACCACCCACCGTACGCCGCTCACCCACTGAGAGAGCGCGCGCGCGATTTTTAAATTTATGCAACAGGCTTTTGGCCCATTTGTAAATTATGCGCTGTCATAAAGCAGCAACAGCAACAGCAACAGCAACGGGCCAGCTGGCACACTCGTAGAAAAAATACATATTTGAAATTCCTCTTTCATTATTAGATTTTACTTTTGCTATTTAATATCTATATATCTGAACTATCTTATAGTTATATTGTTTATATTTGTTTTCTTTTAGTTTTCAAAACTTTAGCATTTCATTTGCAAAGAGTTGCTTATTTTAAGCAATATTTATTATTTGTCAATTTATATAAAATAAAAAAAATACAAAAATGTCAAATTTTGTAAGTTTTTGGTCATATTTTGTTTTGAGTGCAGTTGGCGCGCAAACAACGACAATGTCCAAGCCTCGATAGCGACGCTTGGCGACGAAAAATTATCGAGCCAGCTGGACAAGAGGACAAGAGGACAGGAGGACAGGAGGACAGGAGGACAGCCTGGTTGCCCGCCTGCCTGCCAGCCTGCCTGGCTGTTTAGCTGTTTGGTTGTCTGGCGAGGGGCGATTGAAACAAAGGATCGGTTGGAGGACAGCGGGTGCGGCAGCTGAAAGTACAGCAGCACGTACGGGCATATAATTTTTGCCAAATCAGAATATTTATGCGTCTAGCCGAGACACACAGGGCCACGGTGGTAGGGGGGGTGGGGTGGGGTTGGTGACTGTGAGTGCGAGAATCAGCGCATAAAAAAATTACAGCACGCTTGAAAAAACGCGACAAAAACACGCAATGGATATGACTTTTATACAACGACCAGGCCGAGGACACGGCACATAGGAAAGAGGAAACGGGATGCAGGACGCAGGACACAGGACACAGGACACAGCACTGTGAATTCACGACCAGGCCAGACCGTAGCTCGTAGCGGTTGCTGCTGCCTCTGCTTTTGCAGATGCTGCTCATTGAAACGCATTTGCACAACTAACACTGCACTCGCATTCCAAAACACTGTTTCTCTACACTTTCGCTCCATTTAATGTCGCATTGTATTCCGAATTTGCATGACAAATCAATTAAGACACAAATAAAGCTTGCTACTTCCTGTTGCAACTTCAATTCATCAAGTGCGAAGCTGTGCACTGTTTGGCCAAGTTTTAATATTTATATTCCACAATTAGTCATCACTTTGTTTGGGGCTTAAATAAATAAAACGTTCTCCATTTGATCATCTTTTTTTAAGTGTTTAAATAAATAAAAATTTTAATATTTATTTTATACGTTTTCCCCGCTTTTTTATGGCATAACCACACATTTTAAAGCGAAATACTTTTTGCCAAAGAAGCGATTTGATTTACTCTTTTACACATCTTAATTTAATTTTTGCAATTTTTTAAACAAATTAAAACAGATTTTGCATGCTTTGTGTAACACTTTCCTGCTGCAATTTTAAATCAAATTGAAAGAAATCAGATACGAAAATCAAATTTATCTATTAACCTGCATATTTAAAAACTCATATAAATTTCATGAAAGGCTTTGCAAATGCAAAATGGGCTAAAACGATTTGCAGAATGTCAACTTAAAAAAAAAAAAGAGTGGAAAACAAACAATATGGAAAAAGAAGTGCGCAGAGTTTTTGTCACTCGCTTGCGAGTTCAATAAAAAGGCAGAATGGCCAACATCGATGGTTGGAGGCGTTCCGAATGGTGTCGAGTGGCTCCGCTCGGTGGTTCTTGTTCAGTGGTGCTTGTTCAACGAGTGGCAACAATTTAAAAACACTGTTGATATTGTTGTTGTTGTTGCTCGCGTTGTTGTTGGCGTTGCCCGCTGCAAACGTTTTTGGCACTTGCTGGTTTGTGGCCAATTTTCGGGCAGCAGCGTGCGGCACGGAGCTGTGGTCAAGGGTCAAAAGGGTATGCCACAGCCGCACTTCGCAAACATGTGACAATTTCTGCGGTTGCAAAAGTTAAAAACTTTGATCACACCCCTGCCACCCCCCATCCCCCACCCCTGCCACTCCCACTTGTCCTAGGATGTTTGTAGTGCAAGAGTAAATGCAGCTTTATTTCTTTTCACTTTTACTTGTTTCTTTTTTATTGTTTATTTTTGTTTTTTTTGTTTTTTTGGCATTGTTTTGTTGTTGAAATTTTTACTCCTTTTTGGTTGTCATTGTTGGACCGCGCGCGCTTTGATTTATATTTAATTCAATTTTTATTGTGCTTAAAAAATGTATAAATTATTGCATAACTAACGGCGTTGAGGGCAACAGGCTAAGGGTCGCTTTCATAAATTGGCAGCCGGCTCGCTGCGTTTGACAGGCGCCAATGCAAATTGTGGTCATTGGGCCCAGAACGTTGCCAGCTGCCGCACTGTCCACAAAACACAGTACACAACACACACAGCACACACTGGACAGTTAACGTGTCTACGTGTCGCTGCTGGCCACAAGATGTTGACAGTGGCAATGAACGTGGCAGGATCCACAGATGGTCAACCAGCCAACCAGCCGAATGCCATTGAGACAGAGACGTGAGATGTATCCACCTAGTATAAGTGTATGTGTCTCTGTGTGTGTGTGTGTGTGTGTGTGTGTGTGGGTCAAATGACGCGCGCGTGATATGACAACATCCGGTAAATAGGATTAGTTATAGAGCCCACAAACAGGACAACCAACAACTCCAACAACTTTTGTGGAGCAACAGCTGCTTGCCTCACGCTGAAAAGTATGCAATGAAAAGTGCAAAAAACTTTTGCCACACAAAGTGCTTGCCTGCGTGCGTCTCAGCGTGCGTGCGTGCGTCGGTGCGTGCGTGCGTCGGTGCGTGCGTTCGCTAAAGATGAGCACCTATGCGCAGTGTGAGGAATAACACGTCAATAAAATGAATGCGTAAACTAAAAGAAAAGCGTGTTGGGAGATACGTCGAGGCGTGATCCATGGAATCGAAGGGAACCTGAAAGGGGCCATGACAATGCCGAACATTTTTAATTATTTTCATTTCTAATTCAAGAAAAATAATACACATTTCTAATTTAAGATACTAATATTTAATTTGAGAACTAAGAGATTCATTATATGACGCTAGAGAGAGAGAGCGAGAGAGAGGCAGTGCATGCACGAATTATCCGATCGGATTGGCAATATTATGTGATCTTAAACTTGAATACCCTTTGAAGCTCTCACGAGCTCATCTCTATGGCCATCGACCCGTTGGCAGACACGTGTTAAAGAGATACTCATAATTAGAATATCATTGCTATGCTGCTTGGTCAAACGTGACATTTGTCAACGACATTTTTTTTATATATATTTCTTTTTAGTTTATCCTTGCAGATGGCATTGCAAATTGCTCATAAAAAGATGTCATTTCAATACAATTAGGGAGCTGTATGGTTTTTTATTCATAAGCATAAATGTATAATAATAATGCATATTGTGATTAGATACAGATGCCTCCTGTTGGGCAGCACATAAATATGTGTTGACCAGCTTGATTGAATGACTTCAACTAGCCAATTGTGTTTCTCAGCTTAGCTACTACATAACTATATATACTGGTTATTCATAAATACTGTTTTATTCATCATTTTCAAAGAACCAATCGCTTAAGGCAAATAATTCTTAAGGCAATGCAGATATAAATTCATATTGATACCAATATATATATACATATACATACATATAAATCTATTTATATTTTAACCTTGACATATTGTGTCGTGGTGCGAACAGTGTGGCAATTTCATGAATTATTTAATTAATTAATATGTCTGCCAGGGTATTAAGTCGTCGCCAGCTCAAAGATGCCTTTTATTGTTTCTTGGTTATTTTTGCTCTTGTTTTTGTTTTCGTTTTGTTTTTGTTTTGATGTCACGTGCCCATCTCCAAGTCGCGCCCTTCAGTTGGATGAGCCACCCACACACACGCACACACACGCACACACACGCACACGCACACACACACACACACACACACACACAGACACACACAGACACACACACATATGTATTTGTTGTGCTCTTTGCATTGCCAAGTTGAGCTGCTTGAACGTCAAGTGTTGGACTTTTCCATTCATTACGTAATGTGGCGCAAGCTTTATATCCTGGCCAGCAGCGTAGGGCAGCGCATGTGGAGTGTGAGACCGCAAAATGGCAATGCTCGCAGCGTACAAGCCGCACCCGCACCCGCACCCGCACCCGCACGCTATCCATGCCACAGGCACAGGCGGGGACACCCGCATCAGCAGTTGAAGTCAGAGATGCCGCCATGGCATTTAAGTCACGTAGCCATGTTGAGTAATGCGACACGTTGCCATTGATGGCCCGTTGACGATGAAGTGCAAGTTCGAAATAGAAATAGAAATAGAAATAGAAGTAGAAATGAAAGCGAGTAACAATCCTTATGCTTCTCTCTCTCTCTCTCTCTCTCTCTCTCTCTGTGTCTCTCTGTCTGCCACATCATGCGCATGTGTCCGTGTGTCCGTGTGTCTTTGTGTTGCCATTGTGACATGGACGGTAAAGTCAAGTGGCAGCCACGTGATGGTGATGGCTGCTGCGGGCGCCACTTTCGACTCTTGGCTTCTGGCTTCTGCTCCTCCTCCGCCTCAGCCTCCTCATCCTCAGCCTACTCCTCGTGGTCCTCCACATGCAGTTGTTGCTGCTGTTTTTTTCTTTCCGCTGGCAACAATTTCTTACTTTTGATTTTGCGCATTGATTGGCGACGTCAGCTGCCACTTGCCACAAAGTTTGCATATTTATTATGCAGCTCTATGGCTCAAGCATTGTGGCCGCTGTCATCTCATTACCAACTTAAAACTTGTCTAAGAGCAGCAACCAACTGAAAAATGAACCAACAACAGGTGTGGATGTCAGTTGTTGTTGTCGACTGTCGTCTGTCGGTCGTCAATTGTTGTTGTTAGTTGTTGCTTGTCGACTGCAGAAGTTGCTGTTGCAGCCGTTGTTGCCGTTGCTGCTGTTGTCGTGAATAAAGCCAATTCATGGAGCATATCCTATATTGTTGTCGTTGTCGTTGCAGGCAAGTTTTGCATCAATAACTATGCATTTGTATTGCATTCATAAAGGCGTGTTGGGCTGAGGGGAAATTGAATTGTGGACTGTGCGCCACAGGACTGAACAGAGCGAAGCACCCCCACCAAACAGTGGCAGCCAAACAGCCCAGTGGATGTGGTGCTCTAATCAACAGGCTTGCACACAGCAAGCCAAAGCCAACTACCCCTCTGCACCACCACACCCCACCTTTCCCGACCAGCCAGGTACGTGTATGCCACAACCATCATAGTTTTAAAGCTGTTGCTGTTGCTGCTGCTGATGATGTTGGCAGGTAAGCATTTTAGCCACTTAATGAGCCTTAGACAGACAGCAAGCCAGAAGGAATCTGTCAAGATCAAAATCTGTTATTTATTTAGTTATATAATCAATATAGACTATATACAATTCCCAAATCTAAGGTGATAAGAGAAATATTTAAATCTCAGCTAAAATATAATTACAAATTTGAAAAATAAATACTTGTTATAAATTAACAATTACAACAAAAATAAAAGAAAAATTACTTTCTGAATTTCAGACTTCGCATAAACATTTCAATTCATATTTAAATTTGTATTTTCATAAGACAACTCAAGCACTGCCTGGATTTGAGTTTCATATTCACATTTATATTTCTGATAGTTGCTGGTGCTCAGCAACTAAACTAAACTGAAATTCGTAGTAAAACTTGAGCTGCTTTCGACTGCAAATCCATTTTCAACTATAGTTTGACGTTTAGAGAGCAAATTCAAGACGTTTCCATAGTTGCCGCAGACACATATAGAAAATGCTTTTGTGCTTATCAGCTCGCTACCAGTCCAGTGTGCGACTATAGGCTCAAGATGAGGCTGCTGCCAGAATTGAAATGGAAACCAGTCATCTGTATAAGAAGCTTTGCAGAAACAATGGCTGTCTGTATTTAATTATGTGTTGTTAGAGTTAGAGTGAGCCTGGCCTGTGCGGAGCCAACTTAATTAATTTCTCTGTAAAACCACAATTTACGCCGAAAGCAAGGCAAATATCTTGTATATAGATGACGGCACGAAACGCTGTTCGAATCATCGATATATTTTGGACTGAACCCAAATGTAAAACGAGCAAACAAAACTTGAAAATTGAGAACAGGCCAAATTTAGTTGAGTGCATATTTTCTTTGAGAAATGTGGAGGGAAGGGAACAGTTCGCCCACACAGCGATAAGCCTTGCACGTCCTCGTCGTCGTTCTCATCGTCGCTCTTGTTGTTGTTCTTCTTCTTGTGGTTGTTGTTGTCGCATTTGTCGTCATCAGCTCCTGCTGCTGCTGCTGCTGCTTGGTGGTCGCCAACACGTACAGCATATAAATAACATTTCGATTTGCCGTATGACAAACCGAGCCAAATGCCACAAATTATGCAGCGAGCTAAACCAAGCTAAGCCCAACCCTCAAGCATATCTCCACTTACACACAGACACACCCACACACACACACACACACACACACAGGCAAACAAAAAAAGGAATGTAAAAGGAGGCACTTGACATTGCGCATACGACGCGTGTGGCTCAAAAGCCTTTGCATAGTTTTAAATGGCGTCTAGCGCTGACTCTCGACTGGAAATGCAAAAGGAAAAGGGACAATCAACAAGCAGCAAACAGCAAGAAGCAAACAGCAACGGGGCATGGGGCAAGTGGCAAGGGGCAGTTGGCAGTTGCTAGACGTTATATGGAGTGGTTAGGGTTATGTGATTTCGGTTTCAAGTGCACCATTAGCGGTCCGAACAAAGGTCTAATAACAGTTACCGTAAGTAGCAGCAACTAACTGTAGCTGCAATTATGATGAGCTCTTCAGTTTCTAAAGGGACCCCACCATAACTTTTGGGCGGCTTTATTACACAAATGTACAACACAATCTCAACAAGAGTTGCAAAATTGTTGTTCTTGTCGGTCTGAAGTGGAGATTTGCCTATACCTACTTACAAGGTGGCATGCAACATAATGAAAACGTTTTTATTACACACTCAGCGTGAAAAGGTTGGAAGGGCAGACTGACAAATCCTATTAAAAGTCAATTACTTGGGCTGACCTTCATGGTTGTCGCATAGCACACGACACAAACAACAAAAAACATCAAATCTAAAATATATACCCTAATAATACCAAAAACCCATATGCCCTAATAATACCTTCGGTATCAGAGTATCAAAAAAGAAAAAAAAACAATAAAGTTCATAGTCTGTGCTACAACAGCAACAATAATATCGAATAATAGCTCAATCAGAATCGAAATTGAATATGAAAACGATTCTGACAAAACAAATGTAGCTAAATGAAGCAAATGGACCTTAATGGAAATGTCAATCGCAAGAGAATGCTTTATTGGGCCATTGCATTTGTTGCGACTTACAATTCAAATATTACACAAAAGAGAGGCGCAACAATGCAAATAATTTAACATAAATATAATTTGCAAATACTGATTAAACAAGAAAGAAGCTTGACAAGGCTTAACACTCTCTTTGTTGCGGACTGACAGCTGTGAGTTTGACTTTTAGATAGAAAGTTTGTTGAGTACTGCTCATATATTAATAATATATCATTTTAACTTGATTTTTTTAAGCAAGAATATAACTATTTAAGTCCCAATTTGAATGGCAGCCGGCTTACCATTTTATGATTCCCGAAGAGAAGATTTCTTTCAACCGATCGGCGTCGTCCTCCGAAGAAGTGGGGCCGATTGCACTGCAAATATTGTTGTGAATATATTCAAATAATAGTAATAAAAATAATATTTAAATTTATATGCACAAATGTTACCTTTTTGTTTTGCGCAGCACTAGATTAGGAATTGCTGAAACAATGTTTAATGAGGCTTGATGAGCACTTTCCATGAGAACAATGTTTTACATCACAATACTTGACTGTTTACTCTTTGAGTATGAGTATGAATATGAGAGGGGATTTTATGACATTCAATTACCTTGAGAGAACTGGGACAAGCTAGTAAGCTACTTGGAAATTGGGTTGTATAGTTTAAGGCTGCACCCAAAGATGGCATCAAGTCCAATAGCTGCTCGAGAACGAAGAGTTGAGGCAGAGATTCGATAGTGGAGAGCAATGGCAGAAGGCAGACAACTGTATAGCAGGGAGGGGAGTGAAGAGTGCTGAGAAAAGGAAGCAAGCAGATGCCGGCATGCTGGCCATCAACTATAGTCGAGGAAATTACTTTTAACATTTCAAATGCTGGCTGCCAGTTGCAAGTGCAGCCAGAGGAGCCAAAAGAGCATAAGAGCAAGCCGGAGACGGCGGACGGCAGACGGCTGCCGACTGCAAAGTATATATTTATATATTTAAGCACAAAATATATAAAATAAAAAAATAAAACGAAAAGGAGCAGTCAGCAGTCAGCAGAAGGAGGGAAGGTTAGGTGAACCAGAGGTCGAAGGAACAGGGCGGACTCTCAGAGTCGAGCAGAGCAGAGCAGAGCAGAGCAAAGTAAAGCAAATGAAAAACAGGAAAATTATTTGATTTTTATGCATTTCACTTAAGCAACAAAAAGGGCGCACAGGACTCTACGGGCGACAGCATGAAAGACACAGACGTGAAAGGACTCAGCAGTAAGTGGTATAAAGGGAAAAGGCGCAATTGAATGCCTCAGCCTGGAGACTGGAGCCTGGAGCCTGTAGTCCGGAGACTTCAGAGCGCCGTTTCGTCTGGCAAGTTGCTTGCATTATAGATGAAGTTCCGTGCGAGAAATAAAGCAAATAAATGCAATCAGGAATAATAATTCGAACAGCAGTCAAATAACTTGATTTCCCATAACGCTCAGCGCCTTCGAACGCATAAATACCGTTTCGCCGTTAAACCAATTCTCCCCAGCAAAGAGCCCCCAGGCGAACTAGAGGCAGACAGACAAGGACAGTGACAAAGGCAAAAACAGAGAGGGAGAGAGAGAGAGCAACCATAAAAGTATTCAAGAATTAATAGAAGGATTGGGGCTACTTGAGTCTCATGCGCTGGGATCGTAAATAAAGGCAAAGCCTATCTTTAAAGCGCCGAAAATTACACAGCACCAGCGAATAGCAGGCACGCAATCAACACCAAACAATACACTATCGAAATACCCTGGAAAACAGTCTCCAAATGTTTTTCCTCAACTCAATATGCTTGAGCATTAGTTTAACTTGTTCTCACTCTTATCCTCTTTCAGTGTCTGTATTTTAACATATTCCATATCCAATTAAGAAATCGAAAAAATTCGAAAAGCTTTCACAATAATTGCTTAAATTAAAATTCGACACAAATAAAATAATAAATAATAATATATAATAAGTCAACTTCACCTGCAGCCAGCGAAAAATATATATCAAATAAAATATATTAGCCAATCCAAATATTTGGCAAAAGTTGGCTTCGAAAGAGTTTGTAATTTGCTGATGGACAATAGTTAATAAATATGTAGACCAGGCCTACTAGCCTGACTTAATTATGATTTAGGTAAGCCGAATGTTTAATGTTGTTACTTTTAGCCACACAAAATGAGCCTAAGTAATATGATTAAATGATGGATCAAAATGGCAAATGGCAAAAGGCAAAAGGCAAATTGATTGATTCATTTTGTAAAGACATGCTAATGTGGCATATCCACTGATGCATCCGTGCTAATAGGGTATATAAATGCAAAAACTTTTCAGCTTCTATACCGCAGGCCAATAGATTCCAGTCAAAGTCCTACGACCTACCCCCTGCATCACTCGACAGCTGGCAAAACTTAATTATGCATGGTTAACACGAAAACTCAATAAATTTTCATATAAATTCACAGAAATACGTGTGTCTCTGTGTGTGTGTGTCTATATACATACATATATATATATATATATATATATATACGTGTGTATACATTGGTGTGCGGTCTATGTAAATTTTATTTGCTAAAGGATTTTTCATGAAGTTTCCGGACGTTGCCGCCATTGGTGCTATTGCTGATGTTGTTGCTACTGTTGCATTTAGATTTATTTGCAACGTGTGTGTTATGTAAAACCTATTAGAGTGCCACCCAAGCACAAAGCAGAGGCCCACCCACCAGTGTCAGCTTCGGCTTCGGCTCCAACTCTGGGGCCATACATACAGGCAGCAGGCAGCTGGCAGCTGGCAGCTGGCAGCTGGCAACTGGCTCAACTCACGTGTGCCACTGTCGGCCATTCAATTTGCCCCGAGGTGCTCAACTGTTGCACAAGGTGTGTGACTGCCACTGGCAAGGAAGATAAGGTGTGGAAAGAAACGAAGCGAAAGCCAAAGCGAAAGGGGGAAGCCCAGTCAGTTGTTATTGCCATAGCTCTCACTCTGACTACGGCCGCCTAGCAACTAATCGCCTGTTGAAATGGCTCACACAGTCACCAGTGTAAGGCAAATTTATTGAGTTCTCATATTGAGCAACGTTACACAAATAATGCAGCAAACAAAGCCGAGCAGAGAAGCAGCAATTGAAGTAGAACAAGAGTGGGGACTAGATGTGCGAGCAGGGACTTAGAGCCCAATTTGCGATGCATTTGGCTTAAGGTCGAGCCGATTTATAAGCAGCATTCGGCCAGGCAAAAGTAGGTAAGAAAGGGGAATATGAGTATTATTCATATTTTGAGTAAACTCGACTAAGATATACCCCGAAGCCTGCTATTAAACAACATTGTTATATTGCTAAATTTCATTTTAAACACCCAAATGCAAGTAGGTGTGAAACTGCTCTAATTTCTTATGGCAGCGCATATAATAATTAACAAGCCCGAACTGAAATCAAAGGTTTGCGACAACCACGTTCATATACATTTCTAAAGGAATAAATTCGATCTGGATATAGTCGGGGTATACGAGAACTTTGATCCTTGGTCGGGGATACTTCCCTCCGCCTGCTACATACATTTGCACAAAGCCATCATACCCTTCTTAAATAATAAATATTGGTATTTTATAAGATCTGATTGTTCTACTCGTTATAAATATATGTAGCAATTAGTTAAATTGAACTAAAATAAAATGGTTCAATGTGGTGTACAAATAGTTATAATATTCCTGACAGTGAAAACCCAAAACGCAGCAAATTCAAAAGCCGTCAAGTCAAGCTATATTGAGAATTGTGGGGAGCATGGAGAATAAATCACTGTGAAAATTCTTATTTTTACATCTGAGCTTTTAGCTGACATTTACTTCTAGGGTTGCAATACGATAAATTTGTGTGTTGTTTAAATTGTTTATAAATAGTAAACTTTTCATTGATCTGATCATGTGCCTAACCGGCTCAATTTCCAAAAAGAGACAAATAGCAAATGGGAACTTGTCGGAAGAATCACAAGATTAGGTGTTGTAAAAGCTAGTTATAATTGCAATTACCAGTGCATTCGATAAACAATCTAAGCAACATATCGTCGAGCCACCACAGTTCATTGTCAAATTAGAAATACTGAAATTTGACGAAATTGCATTTTCATTGATTGGTTTTCGCAATTGAATTTATAATACGATGGAGTTAGGGGGCGTTGCATTTCTACGAAAATTTCAGGTAGGCGCGTACTTAAGGAGCCTCTATTTTCAGCCCTGATCAGCATTTAGCCAATCATCGTTTGCAGACTACCGATTTGTACAATGAAATACAGGAACTCACTGGCAAGCCCGAAGATAGACGCTTCAATCTGATGCACGCGTTGCAGCAGCGCGAAACTGGAGTCGCCTCCTCCTTCTCGGCCAGCCATCAGCGCCACTTGTGGAATCAACATATTCCGAACAAACTGATGGAAAAACACATCATGCCGGTGGGCGAAACAAGTCTTGTCAACAAGTTCAACAGGAGTGGCAGCCAACTGCTAATTATTTGTCAAGGTCATTAAGCCATAGCTAAGAGTTCGATCTGTCCAATTGTTGCTCGCTAATTTCAACATCCAGTTTTGCATTTTTGAATATTCAAACAGTTTTCATCAAACTTCACTTTATTATATCAGATTCACCATTTGTACATATTATCTGTATGTCATTCGGGTTATTAGAAATACGTAGCGAGCGACAACTGTACTTGGAATCGGCTTGAATTTGATTTTTTATTATTTTTTTTACTTGCAGGTGGTCTGATGAACATCTACGATGGCACCAAGGGGCCAAAGGGCTACCACCTGCTGCATCAAACCAAACCACGCTTCGGAATTGCTATTGGCGACGCTGATTTCAGTCCCAACGGCCAGCACCTGGCCTACTCCACCTTGAGCCAATGTAGGAAATATGTAAATTGTATATTTAATTTGCAATGTTTAACATTTTCGCACAGTTTGTTTGATGCCGGTCAGTGGCTCTATGACAGACTGCCATTGGTTTGATCTGCCTGGGATCGACCACGTTAGCGCGGTGCGCTTCTCGCCGTCGGGCGATTATATCATGTGTGGCAAGAAAAGTGGCACTATCGTTGTGGCAGATGTTCAGACAAGTGCCACAATGACGCAGCACAAATTTCACACCGCCCTTTTGAAGACTCTGTGCTATGTGAACAGCAGCGATCCAAATGTGTTCATCGCTGGCTACGCTGATGGTCTGCTGAAGGTGTTCGACCTGCGCTCATCCAACACTGAGCTATCATTCATTGGCCACTTGGATGGCATTACATCCATTGATCCGCGCAACGATGGCGACCATGTCCTATCCAGTTCCAACGATGGAATTTTTAAAATCTGGGACATACGACAATCCAGCGCACGATGGGACTGCTTCTCACGCCACAGTAAGCAATGAGTAATTGGTATATCACACAATATGAATGTATGTATATATGTACACATATATGTGCCTGATCTGCATCAGCACAGCTGAGTTAACCCACTCAGAAAAAGATATCTTAATCTTAATTTTTGAAAATCACCCTGAAATTTGAGATTAGAAACACTTTTATCTCAATAGTAGAGAGCCTATTCTAAGATCCCCGTAAAATCGTAATTTTCAAATTGTTTTCTAAATATTTATAAACTATCTTAAATGCTTGTATATAGGTAAAATGTCAGGGCGTTTTTCCGTGCTCTGTGTCCATCTGCAGCCAACATGTTCTCGTCACTTTTACCTACATATTTTTGATTGATTGCTTGCAGTTCCCTCTCTGGACAATCTCAACATGCCGCGTACCGGTACCAACACCAGCATAATGACCTATTGTGGCAATTTCGCATACAACCCGTATTTTTGCGCTAAATTCTCGCCCATGGAGCAGACGGGACAGCGTTTCATTTACACGTCCTGTTTGACGGGACGCATTAAGAGTGAGTTGGGCTTGCTTAAAAATCAAAATACACATCAAGTAAATGTCATTTCTATACAGTTTATGATGTGCTAACGGGCAAAATACGAGAGTCCATTCATGGACAAAATCCATACATACACTCCATGGACTGGCATCCAGTGCGACCCGAAATTGTGTCCGGTTCGGTGAGAGGAATCAGCTTGTTCATTTGTAAATGACTAACAAATTTGCTGTTTTAGAAGTATTCGGGCGTACAAGTCATAATCCATGATTGTAATCTTGACAAATAGAAGCCGAAACATCGACATGGCTGGCCAAACGCAATAATCCCTCAAGTCAACGGAAATATGCCATTCAATTTGAATGTTTCATGTTCATTAAGATTATCGCTATTGACGCCCATTAAATATTTGGAAAATTCAAGCTTTCCATTCGCCAATATACAAAAATTGGAGAACGTTGCAGTCTGGCATAAGCGAAGGGTGTTACTAGCAATTTGGTGACTCTATCTTTAAAATTGTGAAAGAGATATGGTTTTATCGATTCACACTATCAGGTGTATCGGAGTGGGCGTGGCCATCCAATTGGTTATCAATCTCTTAGGGAAGTTACCAGAAACATGCTTTTACACTTTGCTGACTTCAGCTTACAAATTGTGAAAGATATGCGCATTTCAGACTTCTAGGGCCGAAGTTGCTGGGGCGGCGGTGGGTTGTGGGCGTGGTCTGAAAATGTATATGCCAATCTTTGAGGAGGAGGAGGTTACCTAGTTACTTTACAAGTTTGGTGACTCTGTCTTTAAAATTGTGGAAGATTAGCGGTCTTATCGATTTACACTTTTAGAACTATCGCATTTGGCGATGATTGATTCTTATTGATCCTTAAAGGCAGCTACCAGTAATATATTTACGGTGGAGGTGTGCGTGGCCAATGCCAATCTTTGAAGGATATCGCCAAAAACCTATCAAACAAATTTGGTGACTGTAGCCTTCACATGTTGGACGATATTGTGGCTTTGTCCATTTGCGATTATCAATTTGATCGATTTCCCAGCCTCCAATTTTTGTCTGACACGGACACTGACACTATATATATATATATATATATCTTATATCTTCGGTATCAGGACAGGTTTTATAATTTCACATACATTATATATGTACGAAAAAAAAAATAAAGTTAATTTTTTAAGTTTGGATTTACGCAGCTCAACTCCTCAACTCGTATAAAAATGCAGTTTATTTGTATGCGCAACTTGCAACATTTCTGTTTGTGTATACTTTATTTATGGGGCAAATACCTGAATATAGGGTATAAGCTAGTCAGAAGCTCTTACCTCGTCTCTAGATCAGACTTACTTGTTTTTGATTTGAAATTGAGTACCATAAAAAACTTTTTATTTGTGGTGTAGTTGACATCATGGTCGACCTTAAGCCCAAAATACGGCACAGCACAAACTAATGTAAAAAGTACACCCAGTGCAAGGCTTATTCACCCACACACACACACACACACACACACACACATGGGTATATTGGTGGAAGGTGTAAGACTCGAATTACTTTTGGAAAAGTAGCAGTAGCAAAAAGTGAAATGAAGCCGAAAAGCAAATAGGGCATAAATTACGTAAATCCAACTCGACACTTTACAGCACAGAGCTGAGGCACAAACAGCACGTGTGTGTGTGTGGGTGTGTTGGTGTGTGTGTGTGTGTGTGTGCTTAAGCTTGCACACATAAACATACCAGTGAGCAATACACAGAGACAACAAACAAGTTAAGTCAAAGTCAAAAAAGCAGACAAACATTGCGTGCGAGCGAGACACCGCTTAATAGTGGCATGCTTGCTATCTCTGTCGCACGCTGGCCACCGACGCGTCGTGGTGTATGGTGCAAGAGTGTAGCAAGCAATCTGGCGCCAAATGCTCAAGTGTCTCATTGTCAGCATGCTGCATGCAACACGCCGACGACGGGGCAATGGAAAATAAAGTAAAATTAACAGCAGCACCAGCACCACCAGCAGAACAGCAGCAGCAAAGACAACAACAACAACAGCAACGGGAACAGCAAAAATTGTTAAAGCAAGTAAATAAACATTGTGTGCCATTATCAGGCACTGGCAGCAGCAACAATCACAACAACAACGCCAACAATCAGCACACCATGCAACATAATTTGCAGTTGCAACAGAAAACTTTTCAATGGCTTGCAACTGAAAAACCTGACATCCCACACAGCGCAAACAAGATTGCCACACTGTGTCCAAAAACTATCAAAGAAATAGCCAAACAAAAAAAAATAAGTGCTAAACGAAAATGTAAGAAAAATAAATAAAACCTTATGCTGAAAACTGAGAGCAAGAGAAGAGTTGGCTATGAAATATGAGCAAATATAATATTGGCCTGAAAAAGTAGAAATGCGTTTAAGTACACTCAGAAAAAACTCACACTGTAATTTAGAAAATCGCCCTAAAATCAAAACGCACATAAAGCTAGAAAGATCCTATTGTTTTCAGAAATAATTTCAATTATTTCGATAATTTGTATACGAAAGAAAAACATATTTAAATTAAAAATAATTCTTTTATATATACGAAATATATTTCATAATAATAACACAAGCACAAGTACATAAATAAAATAAAATAAAAAAAAGCTCCTTGCAAATTTGACATATATTTTTAAACGTCTTAAAACAATCTTCCTTGGAACTAAGAAAAGAGAAACTCCGATTTCTACAAAGACACAAACATTCGCTTTCGGAATAATAAGCTGAATTACCCGGGGCAATGTGGCAAAAACAATGTGTTTAACAACTACTGTGTTCCTTAACCAATCTTTATGAAATCGATCGAAGTTGATCAATGCTAAACCAAGATATAGACTTGATCTTGTGGCTCTTGCAGCAATAGCTAATCGGCGCTGATCTACAGCAAGCAGAAAGGGCAATTATCGATTCAATTACACTTAAAATTGTTCCAAGAACTTATAGTTCATACAGACATATAGTCAGAAAAACCAATACATACATATACAAATTTAAGAACAAAAATATGTAAATTTCGAAAAATGCCAAGCGACTTGGGGCCACAGTGCGATGTTAGTTGTTACCGGTAACTGCAACGTCCACTGCCGACACACAGCCCGGATATGCTGCCAAGCCTGATACTGTGTACTATGAGTGTATGTGTGGGTATGTGTGTGTGTGTGTGTGTGTGTGTGTTTCTGTGTATTTGTGTGTAAAGCTATATGGTTGAACAGTCAATGGCAGTGCAGTCGAAAGGCCGGAAGTGCAGCCGAGTAACAGCATTGCAAGTGTGTCGTGTGTGATAGCGAGTGTAAGGTTATGAAAGCAAGTGTCTTTATATATGAGAATGTATGTGTGTATGCGTGTGTGTGCGTGTGTGCGTGTGTGTGTGTGTGTGTGTGTGTGTGTGTGTGAGCCAGCTAAACAAAAATGGCACAAGCAGCAACGAGCTAACCAGCAACTGGGGCAAAAATAAACAAGAAACTAACAAGTTGACATAAAAATTGTACAAACTGAAAATGATTTAAGTGTTGCACAGCCGACTACAAGCTGCCAAGAGTTTCATAAACGCACACACAAACAAACACACACACACACACTGTCTCGAGTCAAATCAAATAAATCACCTGCATCGACGCTTAAGCGTTTAGCAGTCCAAATGACACGTGCAACAGCAATTGGCATTGTGGCCTGCAACATAAAACCGACTGCATTTTATGCTAAGCTAATTAGTTAAAAATGCATTTTATTTCGTATATACTAAAATCATAAATCATAAACCTATAATTATAAATATTCTTAATAATTAATTTTACAAAGTTTTCAAACAATTTATTATTAGTTTCATTTGAAGTATGTTATCATATATTATTTACAGTTATTTAATGTTTGCTGATCTCTTGTTAGCAATTTTTTTTTATAAATCCAATATGTTTTCAGTCCCGTTGGGATATTATGTAAAATATTAAAACACGTAATAATAATAATGATTATTAATATTAACATATTTTTTCTGTACAGGCTAATTTTAATGAAAAAACAACACTTGGCCATTACATAATTGAATATGATAATAATATTTATTTCTAATTAGCAATCACATGCAACACATACACACACACACACACACACACATATATATATATATATATATTCAGCTAATTACCTATACCAAAATAGCTAAGGCTTTCTGTTTCAAGAGCAATCAATTTAAGCATCGTTTGCATTAAGGTTAATAGTTCAGCATAAGTTGGCCAAAATGGTTGAAGGTGTCAGCTGGTTGGCGCCTTTCCTCAAAAAAGGTTGCGGTGACTTCGAGTTAAGTCTGGGGGCCTAATTAGGAGCCAGTGAAAGTCACGTTATATGCGAATTGCCCTTGCCAATGCCATTGCCATTGGCATTGATTATGATGAGCTCGCACTGTTGGCACTCCAATGCCAAACACATTGGCCTAATGCGTTGACGCTGCTGCTGTCGAAGAGGACCGGACGGAACGTGACGGGACGTGATGGTATGCTACTCAGTAGGGATATTGGCACGGATATTTTGCGCCGAGGCAATTGTTGCCATCATTAGTGCCAGGCCAACGGGCAGCAAACGCACACTCACAGCACTCAATTTCCGTTGCACAAATTGCCAGCTGGCGAGGAAGCAGCAGCAGCAACAGCAGCAACTGGATCAGTACCAGGAAGAGGTTAGGGGAAGCGAACCGGCAACGAAGATAGCAAGAACAGTCCAAGTAGATGCTGCCTACGTGGACAAGTGCTGGCTCGCTGGCTGGCTGGCTGGCTGGCAGACAGGCAACCGCTTTGGCCAATGTAATTAATACCAACATAATCATATTTGGATAACACAAACGTAATCAAGATTAATTGAGTAACAGCAGGTAGTTTGCATAATTAGAACTCGACCTGCCAGCACAGACACAGTCCTGCCCATAAACATACACTGACAGCAACAGGTGATGACAAATCCTTTCTTAAATTGTTAATTGTTGTTGTTGGCAAATAAACAAAGCACTGAAATTATATGCAAGCAGCGTAAAAAAACATTATAAATAACTAACCAAATAAAAACAACTTAAGTCTAATTTGATTAGATTAGATTGACCTATTTTATTATTTATAAAGTAAGTTTATCGTTTTCATTTTTGTTATTATCTTTGAGATTTAAAAACTTTACTTTGAGATTTTCCATGTTTGGATAAAACAACTACTTAAAACGAAATTCGCAGTTTTTAAGGCTACATTTTAATTTCTTTTTTGTGGCATTCAATTTATAAATATATTTAAAAAGTGTCACGTGTTTAGATTAGTAATAATAACAATAAATATAATAGCACCGGAGAAAAGTTGAACAGTTAAGTGGAGAAAAGATGGAGTAAGTCTGTCTCCACTCTCATCTTCTGTTTGGCTGTGATACAGATATGGATTGCTACACAAAATTGTGCTTTGCTGCTCAAAGAAAAACACTTTTCACTTATGTTAAGAACTTCATTAACATCTCATTCAAGTGAATAGTCAACATATCCTTTTTGTCTGTGCACAATTACACACACAACTTCGAGCAGCCAATAACCAACCTGGCAGAACTGGCGCTCCTTCAACTGGCCAATGGCCAAATGGCCAAATGGCAGAGCAGTGTTGACTGCAGTCGCCTCTTCTTTTCGGCCATGGCCGAAAAACATAATATACAATTTGAACTGACCAACTCTGTGGCACTCTGCTTTGCACAGTGCATTTACCGGGAACAGCATGATGATAGTCATTTCAGTTCATTTGAATGCAACAGTTCCTGTTGCTTTTGCTGTCCTTAATCCTGTTGTCAGGACAACAAGTGATGACAGTTTCAGAGCTACTACATTCCGAACCTAATAAGAAGGACTAATGACCATGGCAGTCACATTGCCACTCACTCCCACACTCACGTAATGAACTCATCCCGCTCATGTGCAAAAGTGCACTTTTCCAGAGTCAGTTTTGTGCTAGCATTTTTTTTTTTTTTTGCTTTGCCAGAAACACATTTTTGACGAACAAAAACCAAACAATTTGATGCACCAAGTTACAAGTACACATTTTTTTGCGTTTTTTCAGTTGAAATGTAGCCCGTCTCTCTTGGAGTTTGTAACGAAAATATGTGCCCTAATTGGAATACAAAAGCAACCAAAGACTGTGAAAATGTGTGCATATTGTTAATATGTCAATTATTGTTGGGACTTGCTTGGGCATAAAAAAGGCAGCTCGGCATATCAACTGACCATCCATAACAAAGGCTAATGAATAGAAACAAACAAACAAAAACAACATTTTTTTATGTTATGCAAGTCGACAGAATAATTTATATTGGCAAAACAACAGCAACACACCAAAAGCTGACAAAAAATGCACAAAAAAATATATAAATTTATAGAGAGTATATATTAAGTGAATTTTAATGACATTTGTACTCACAATTTGAGGAACAACTTGTCACAATAAACGCAAACAAAACTGCTCGGAAAGCTCCTTATTAACTTATTAATTATTAATGTTGATTGAGCAAACTGGCCGGCTTCTTGCTGAAGGCTCTACTAATTAATTTGAATTAGCAATCAACTAATTGCCTTTGTTCGAAATGCAAATGTTGACCTTAAAACTATATACAGTGTCATGACTAGCAAATACAAATAATTGTTTCAGTTGGCGAATAAAAACAAAAACCAATTGGTAAATAGAAAGAAGTTCATTGCTCTGCTGCTCCATATGCTAATCCTGACCAGCAGCTGTCGCTGGAACTCCTGTTTACACTCGACAATCGTATATTTTTCCTTTTTTGAAATTTGAAGTCAGCAACTATTTATCAAAACGCCATTGGACCATATACATATATATATATATATACATACATATAGCCATAAGGCAGCGCCCAAAAACAATGGACAAACAAAAACGAAACAGTTCAGAGAATCTTTCAATTAATCATGGGCGACATGTGGTCGTCTCTGGGCGGACCGCCGAGCGCGAGAATAATTATACTATTGTTGCTCCTATGCCGCCAACCTCTGCTACTGGGGGGAGGGGTGGGGGGGGAGCGTGTGCAAACAAATAGCTGCCATAATAGCGACGAGCCGACGTCTTGGGCACATCCTGCCAAAGGCTCTGGCTCCAGCTCCAGCTCTGGGCAAACAAAATCGCATTAATAAAATAAAATGCGCTAAAAAAAAAATATATATATATATATATATATATATGAAAGGGCGGGAAGGGCGGTGTATATATGAGGGGGGCCTTGAGCTACAGTGTAAAACTATTTGCCATTGTGGGCGTGGCCGTTGGGCTCTCTTCCGGCACGCAGTGATTGTAGCAGCTGCTCGCCTCAAGCGTGCAAATGTATGCGTGTATTTGTGCATGTAAATATGTATGGATATGCATACATGCTTGCATACACCATGGAGAAGCTAATAAAAATGTTATTTCACTCTTCTGCTTTTTATTTTGTGTTGCATACCCCGTACAGCGGCAATGGCTACAAAAGGTCATCCCTTGCAGATTCTACTCAAATAAAGGGGACTTCGGTGTCCGCAAGCTGCTTTCTGAGTGAGACTTAAAACTTGTGCGTCATTTAACGTATATAAAAATAGTCCATATCCATATCCACCTTATCGTATATGTGTCTACGACTGAAACTATCTGTTCAAATGTGGGCTTTTTTGGAAGCAACTGTTTTGTTTGCAAAGCCATCTCAACCAAAGTCAGCAGTTAAGCATATTTTTTGTAGTTGCCGAGCGGAATTGCAACGAATTGTGTTTTCATTTGTAAGTAGAGCTAGTTGCGGGGTATTTCTTAGTCAAGCGTACTCCTTTTAAATCTTTCTCACTGGTTTTATTGGAAAATTAGTTTTGCCAGCGCACACATTCAACGAAATGCAAATATGCGCGTCAATGCTATGCACTAAAGGGGCTAGAGAGAGAGAGAGAGAGTGGGAGAGAAAGGGAAAGGGAAGCTAAGCAGTCAGTGAGAATGATGAAAGGGTGCAGCATTGAGGGGGTGATAAATGATGTAGGCCATAGAGACAATTTAATCAGCCGCTCGATTAGTTCTATACACATCTGAGCTGGAAAGTGCAGCAATGAGAGAGAAATGCGGAAAATATAAAATAAATTGTTACTTTTATTGGGATTAAATAGACAATAAAATCTTTCCCTTTGAAATGGTTCTGTTTTGCAGTCTTTACATAATTTAGGCTTTTATAGTGCTTCTGATATCTTGGGCAAGTAGAAGTCCGCTTCTCTTTCTGGTTGTGCATTTTTCAACATGTAGCCACTGTGTTCCGTTGGGGGCATTCAACATTCGAACACGTCATAAAGCATTCCATTCAATGCCACTGTTTGCATTTCAGCATTTAACTCAAATGTATGCTGGCAACATTGTTCGCTCCACCAGGACAGGTGCCCCATTTCAGGAAAAACCCAAACAACAATCTGTCGGGGCTGCAATGGAAATGCATGAATGAAAATCAACCAAAGTCAAATGTATAACAGCAGATTTTTTGCTATAATGTTAGCTTTTGGATTTTATAAGCGCTCTCCACCAAGCCGCATTTGTCTTCACATCCCGACACTTCCCCCGCACCCAGCCTCGCATCCATCCTGCCATCCTGCTCCCAAACATTGCACTTCGTTCGCGCAGTGTAGCATCAGAGATGAGCTCGCGATGTGTTCAAATAAATATAATTATAATAATAATTATTGCAACTGTATTATGATTTCTAGGAGCTTATTTTCATAATCATAAAATGGAAAACACAAATTTAGAAATTATTAACTTTGAATCGCAACGAAAAATAAGAAATATTCACAAACTATGAATTTAATCAATAAAAAATAAAATAAAAATCGATATTCCAGTAAAAGTCTGGCACAAATCGGATATTCTGACCGTGTCACATCTATTTTTGTAGAACTTGCAGGTAAGTCTATAATATTTTGATGTCAAACTTCATTCATATACATCATATCAATGGTGTACTTTTGTGCAGACTGCCCAGCAAATTCAATCAAATGAACAACGAGGAGTGATTTAGTTTAGAGACAAATTAATTATTTCTTTACCAAATGCCTAAAAATTGGACAAATGTGTTTTATTTTTTTTTTGGT
This sequence comes from Drosophila melanocephala, assembly GCA_037043625.1. Taxonomy (NCBI): domain Eukaryota; kingdom Metazoa; phylum Arthropoda; class Insecta; order Diptera; family Drosophilidae; genus Drosophila; species Drosophila melanocephala. The sequence continues at coordinate 2,267,199 of JBAMBD010000015.1, read as the reverse complement.
TACTCGACCGTTTTGATAGTAGAGCTTATCCCTTTATTAAAAACGAGGAAAACTTTCTGAAAATATGCAAAAATTGAGTTGAAATTTAAATTTGTTGCTTTTGATTGTATTAATTATAATATATAATAATTAATTCTTACCGATCGTCAATAAATAATAAGCAAAATTAAGAGAATCAGATAATTCACGATCTTTGCTCATCTCTAGCACACACACACACACACACACACACACACACACACACACAGTGAGACATAAAAAAAACGTGCAAACATTTGCCATATTTTTGTAATCAAAGTAAACAATCCATTTAACCAAACACAGACACGGCACACACACACACACACACACACACACACACACTAGTACACATGGCATACTGAGAAACGGATGCAGGGGAGAGCACACACACACACACACACGCACACATACACATATGTAACTGAGCTGGTGGCAGCTGTTGCTGTCCAAACGTGGCATCTTTGCCAATTTTGCTTCATTTTCGATTTGGCTCGCGACGACGCTGAAGCGCCCTCTGGCGGCCAACGACTTTGGCCATTGGATACATTTTGCGAAAAAAAAAATAAAATAAAATGAAATGAAAGAAAAGAAAAGAACAGGAAAAAGTCGTCGACCGTTTCTTGTTATTGTCACTTGGCCCATGTTTGGCCGTTTGGCAGCCAGTCTGTCCGGCCTGGCAGGTCTACCAATGCCACAACCGAATCGCACAGTCAGTCAAAATAATTTCTGAACGGTGCGACGAGTCCGTGACGGAGGCAACGTCTGACGTCAGACGTCTGTTGTCTGTTGTCCGTCGACCGACGGCCGACGTCCGACGTCTTCGCCTCGTGTTTTTATGCAAATAGCATTTGAATTTGAAATGAAAATGCTAACGGGACAATGCGGTTTGGCAGTTGGCAAGAAGGCAACAGTAGCACTAGCTGCACTCAGCAAAATAAATGAGGCAACAGTAGCACTAGCTGCACTCAGCAAAATAAATGAGGCAACAGTAGCACCAGCTGCACTCAGCAAAAAAATAAATGAAGAAACATATATAAAGCAGTATCTTTGAAATCGTTCAAATATTGCATCTGCTGTGCAACAATCAAAAAGAACTTTTTTTCTTAACAAACCGGGTTTTTCTTTTAGTTATCTAAGCAATTTCTACAACAAATGCAGATCATTTATTTCGATATCACATCGAACATGTGAAATTGGTTAAAAGGTATGAATTGTTTTTTTAAGTGTTATCTTCTTCATTAACTAGAGTCTCTTAAGAGTCTCCTTGCATTTAGTTTGCAACAAACTTAGACAAGTTTTGTTAATAAGCCCATTAGAACAACATACATATGTCTAAAAATAATGGTATATATATAGTGTATATGGATAGAAAATGAGGTACAAGTTTTGTAATTTTCAAAGCGTGAGCTGCCAAGATTATGGCAATGCTATGCATACATTTCTTTCGCCGAGTGTAGGCTAGTTACTCTCCGCCCACCCTCCGCCCTCCAACGGAGTCCCTCTGCATTGCTCTGCGGCATTGCATAGTTTTCAGCGCCATGCGGTAGCTTTAGCAGTGATATGACAACACTCCGTGGCATCTGCGTCCATTGGCATTTTGTTTGTAAACATTTAACTCTCGCTATCCCTCTCTCTCTCTCTCTCTCTCTCTGTCTCACTTATTCTGATTGTTTGCGTGTGTGTGTAAATAGTTTTTACTGTCGACAAAGCCACAAGCCCGAATGCAGCCAAAAGGCAATAAAAGCAACGCGTCAACTTTGTTATTACATTTTTATAGCGCCAACAAACAAACAAACAAACACACACACACAAACACACACAAATACACACAACACACACACACACACACACAAAGACACACACATGCAGCATTTCATTGCATAGTTTTGAATGCGAAGCAAAACTGAAACACCTGTTCAACCAGACCAGGAACCCCGTCCTCCACGGAACCTGCGCCCGGCTCGTCACCCTTTCATTTGCATTCTCATTTTTAGTTCTGTTTGCTAGCACCCACCCAAACCGCCCACCCCCTCCCCCACCCCCGCGGCTTCCTCTTAGCCCGTTTTTGTCATAGCTTTTATTATTTTAGTTGGGCTTCCAACGTTACATTATAAAAACGTGAGTGTGTTGACATGTTATGATTTCGATTTTAATTCAGCCAGCATCACTGGGAGCTAGTTGCCCAGGTAATCAGTTGCGTTTATTTCCATTTTGCCCAGTCACAAGAAACCAAAGTAGTTTGCCAAATGCCGGCACAGCCATACACGTAGAGCGCTGTGTGCGTTTTAATTGTACTCGTAGACAAAGGCGAACTCATTTCTAAAGAATTCAATTAAATTGCCATTTCATTTGGCTTTGACAGACGCATGAAAGAGCCAGTTTCCTGTCAACACTTTTGCTTCGCACCAAAAAAACCGAAAAACCAAAACAATGAAAAACAAATTTATGTGCAAAATGATGAGATGCTGAATTGTATTTGGACTTTCTAGAAAAGGCGTGCACAAACTAGTTCTATTATTATACATTCTATATTATATATACATGTCTGTATTGTTGTCTCGACACCTTATTGTTGCTGGTTTTTTTGTGCCCAGTCCAAGAAATATGGCACAATAATGAAGGATTGCATTGCTAGAAACTAGTTTGTCCTTTTTGAATTTAAGAAATACTTTAATTGACTATTTTGTATTAGTATTCAAATAGTAAATAATGAATTGTTCTTGACATTGTTTTTCTTACGAATGCACAATTTATTCTCGAAGATTTTTAGAATTGCGCTTTTCTGCTCATGCCGCTAATATTGCAAATAAAATCGCCTAATTGCAATACAAATTTCCTTTTTAATCAGTGTAATTGAATTATTTTCACATTCTTATGACATAGTTGGGAGAATGTAAACTTAAATAAAGACTCACAAACTACACACTAATTTCTACATACTCTTGTTGACTAAAATTATTCTTCATATTTGTTGGGCTTTGAAGAATACGCATAAATCAGAATCAATAACAACGTGTCTTGATTACAGCCATATCCCATTGTTGTTGCTGCTGCTGCTCGAATATCCAACCAGCCAACAGCTGGGTTGCCATCTTGTGGGGCGTCAAACACAATGTGTCACTTAGTTGTCAAATGGGAAAATAAATAAATAAGCTGCGAGACTGGTGTTAAGCAACTCACCATGTTATCCTTGCTGATAATATTATCATTGTCATTATTATTATTATTATTATTGTAGTTGTTGTTGTTACTGTTGCTGTTGCTGTTGCTGTTGTTGTCGTGAGGGCGTAGTGCGCGTTTTCAATAATAATCTCTTGTCTTGGGCATAAATGTCGCATTAAAATGTCACGCACTTGTGGCTTAATCACGCCGAAAGGATAACGCCCCGACGCACAGAGGACTCAGCACTCAGCACAGGCCGGGATAAGAGCAGCAAACAAAGCGAGACAGACGAGGACACTTCAGCATCATACTTGGCATACTTCTCGGCTCGGTTATCCGCTTCCGTGCGGACCTCAACTTGGACCTTATACCGAATGTTGAGGCCTACACGCCTGTGATCCACTTCAATGGATGTGGAGTGGTGCTGGGCAGGAGCAGAGAGTACACAAGGAGCTGGTTGGCATTACTTGTTTGCGGTTTTTATTATATTATGCTTGTGTCAAATGGGCTCAGTGCTGTCACATCCTTGACTGCTGTGGCTGCTCCTGCTGCTGCTGCTGCGGCTGCTGCTAACTCAGCAACCTGTCAACCAAACTCACAGCTTCTATATCTTTAGCCAAACACACCCAGTGTTCAGTGTGCTATTACACATTGGCGGCATCTTAATGTCGAGTGCTGCTGCGAGTCATGAAAGCGCGACTGTGGCGTCTGCCACTCAGTCCTCGCCTCTGGCCAACAGGTGGCGCCACTTCTGGTAACTTTAAGTGAGCCAGCGGCAAATTCAAGCCCAAAACAGCAACCACTTGGCCAACAACAAGTGCCGCTGCTCCACTCCAGCCACAGTTTCTGCTGCTGCTCCTGCTCCTGCTCCTGCTGCCCCACTCCACATCTGTCTTGGCCACTCATCTTAACGAGGCTTATGTGTGATGGGAATATCTTCTATATGATCAGCAACAATTTATAATTTAGTTACACAGCGCTTTAGCTACACAAAATGAATAGCAGCACTGCCCGTACAACAATTTGTTAATAATTATTTTTGTTATTAATCTAATTAAATTAATTAATTCTCGAGCGTACTGAAATATTAGAAACTGCAAAGCAAACCAAAATAATTCTGTAATATGTATTTATGATGAAGCCGAGTTTCACATGAAGCACAACAAGGCAAAAATAATGAATTATGATGCAGCAGTCGATGCAGTCTATGTTTTCAATAATATACCCAACATTAATAAATAGATCCTACTTTATTTATTATTTTTTATACACATTTACTTTTTAACATATGAGAATTTCATGGACAACACTTTTATACATATTTCAACACTCGTAAAAATTAAAAATATTTGTAAGCGAGATCATTTGCATTTGAACTTAATTTGCTTTATTTTGAATGTTAGTGTTAATTAAATTACAGTTAATACAATTGACAATATTATATGACAAGGTAGATTCTATGAAACAACATGCAGCTGTAAGAAGAAGGAAGGGCAGAATGCCACTTTTGACGCTCTGCGCTCTGCAATTGGCAACTGGCAACTGGCAACTGGCACTTGCAATATTTCATAAGTTAAGGCACGTTTCAGTGGTTAGGCAGCTCGTCCTGACTGTGGTCCTGGTTCTGCTCTTGATGCCGATGCTCGTCCGGCTCCACTCATCCTAAGACCGGCTTAAGTTACTGTTCTGCAGTCAACTGCTTGGCCGCAATAAAATTGCAAAATTTATATTTCTGAGTGCTGCCGAAAAAAGAGAAAAACCAAAACCAAAATGAAACTTAAGACATTGCCTGTCCAGAGACTGAATCAATATCAGATACCCTGCACTCTGATTAATAGCGCTATAAATATAAGAGGCTCGATTGATATCAGATACCCTGTACTCTGATTTCAAGTAATACAAACCCTTGCTAAATACATCTGGGTTTATTCCTCAATAACTTCAGGGATAGACAAAAGAAAAATAGATATGATCTTTGAAAACTGCACTTACAAATCTTTTAAACAAAGCTATAACACTTGACTCGTCTCAGGAAATGTGACAGTTGAATAGTGGCATTCGTCCGATTACAGGGTATACGATTATGTAACTGAGGGCATTGAGCCACCCAGTCACACACAGACACAACAGCAAATGAAGCGCATGGCAATTTTAAAAGCAGAATCAGGAAACACAAATTCAAAACCCAAAACTTAAATCCAAAGCCAATTGCCATGGCAAACTCGAATGGAGCATAAGTGCTAGAATTCTACTGTGGTTGGTTGGCCGTCAGCAGCAAAAATTGAATTATAAGCCAACTGCTTGCCTTGATTCGCATTTCATTTGAGCAATTTCCGACCACAAAGCAACAGCCATGACAACCAGACAGGCTCTGACAGACTCCGACAGACTCCGACAGACCCCGACTCGCTCATATAAAGATCGCTCGCTTTTTCGTTGCACAACTCGATTACATACTGCAAATGTTTATTCCATTTGCATTGATAATTCAATGTGGACTTTGGTTGCTCGCTCTTATTATGCTGGGCTGCTCATAATTGCATTTGGGACACACAGTGTTGTTGCCGTTGTCGCAAATGGGATACAATTGCTACTTGGACTGTCTGAAATAACCCTTCAATTTGCGAGGCAGTTGCCGCAACGCCCATTTTGCAATTTGTGCTTTGACTTGCAGTCCACATCACTGCCAGCTTCCTCTGCATAATTTGTAATTTTGCTTAGATTTACTTAAAACCAGCGCATATTCGAACTGTCTTTGGATTTGGGCTTTCTGCTGCGGCTGCTGCTTGGCTTGGCTGATTGGCCAGCAAAAGTTTTGCCCAGCCGCAGTGTCGCCAAGGACCATATATATATATATATATATATATGTGTATGTATGTATATATATATATATGTATGTATGTATATATCGCCAAGAACATGCTGTCCATGTCGCTGATGACAGGCCATGTCAAATGCTCGGCTGATTACATTGGCTTTCCGCCTTTCCACAGCTTGCCGCACGCTTCCCTCTTCTGCTCGAAACTCACTGGGAAAAGTTCACGTGTGATTTGCTTGGAAAATTGAATTTTGCGGCTATTTTTGCCCAGTGGCCGCACAAACCTAAACACATAATCAAGAAACCCCCAATCTGGAATGACGGCGCGGTGGCACTGCGGCTACTCCCATTCACACTCAAACACAGGAAATCATGCAAGTGCAAGTGCGACTGCAGAGAGAGATAGCGAGAGAGAGCACGAGTAAAAGAGGGAGAGAGAGAGAGAGAGAGAGATTCTCAGGCTAGAAGTCTCAGCGATTGTCCAATCTAAGCGTATGCCCTTTATTTGAACCGCACAGCGGGCATTATTAGTTCGGCGTGCCACATCCGATGCTGCTGGTGTTTCTGCAGCTGCTGCTATTTGTACAGCAATTTGCAATTTGCCACTTGCCACTTGCCACTTGCCACTTGCGATTTGCATTTGACTGGGCATTTGCAAAATGACCACAAATACCATTTGCCCATCGACCAAAAATGCCTTGTTGGGGGAGATTTTCATAATTTTCTTAATAAATCAAAACGTGCGAATGATCCATACCCAAAATATGCTCGACTTGCGCATACCCAGCAACTGTGTCTAATCGAAGTCCATTATGCACATCTTCTAAGCCTCTCAAAATTGTTGTTCACTTGTGAAAATGTTAATTTTTAACTACTCCCTGAATGTTCAACTGCTTTAGTATACCCAGTTTTACGCACTTTTAATGGGTATAAATAGGTTAATTTATTATTGCAATCAATTTAGAATAGTGTGCAGAGCATAAGCAATATTACTGACTGCATGATGCCCTGTACTCTGCTCAGTTAGTTATGACAACGAGTAAAAGATACATCTTAAGCGAACTTGAAGAACATTCAAAGAAATGTATTTTTGAAACTGCATTTCTCTCTCTCTCTCTCTCTCTCTCTCTCTCCCCTCTCTCTCTCTCTCTCTTTCTCTCTCTCTCTCACTCCCTCTCTGTCGATATGTCGAAACTGGGTATACCCCAATTGTACGACTAACAGCAGACACACGCACACTGCCATGGCATAGTGCGTTGCATAAATAAGAGGGGGAATCGCCGTCGTGCCTCATTTGCATTGTTGCACGCATCGCGAGCGCAAGTTCATATTGCAAAAGGATTCTGAATTGCACAAAATGCAACTGCAACTGTTGCTCCTCGTGGCGGTGAGTTCATATCTAATGCAAATCCTTGCACAATGTTTCACTTTCCACATTTCTTCGAAAAATGTATGTGCAGCTGATGATCGCCGGATGCAACGCATCCGATGAGTGTCTACATATACACAAAGTGACGCACAGTGATCTGGAGGCCATCTCGGCCGAAAAGCCCGTCGGCAGCATTGCCACGAATATCAAGTGCTACACCAGGTGCCTGATCAAGGACTTCATTGGCAATGATAACAAGCTGGATCTCGCCCGCCTGGGGCCCAATGCCAGCTCCTTCGAGCGTCTAGTAATGAATCACTGCAAGCAAATATTCGAGGGACTGAATGGCTTCACCGATCCCTGCGACTATGGATACCTCGTGCTCCAATGCATGACCATAAATACGAAGCCAAGGAAGCTGAACATACTAACTGGTATACCCATGCTCTAAATTCTACTCAATGTTCAACTATAAGTTACACTACACTCAAATTAAGATTCATTATTAATGCATTTTTTACACTCATAAAAAAAACGCCTTAAATTGTTGGAAAATCGCCGTGAACACCAGGAAAGTATTCAGGTTTCAGAAATTATTTGTGAATTGAAATGAAAAAGTTCTTAAAATATAAATGCTTTTTTTTCTATTTTATAGAAATGTGTTTCTTAATAAAAGAAAATATTTCTAAAAAGTAGAAATGCAAATCTTTATTTTTAGAGAAAATCCTTTCTTAAATTCAGAAAAGTGTAATGAAATTTGAAATGATAGTGTTCTGTGTACACATATTAAAAAAGAAACAAATCCTGTAAGTGAGACTAATATTAGAGAAATGAATCTTAGAATTAAGAAAATCAAACTCTGGCTAATCGAAAGTTACAAGAAATACACGTCTCGTTTCATAAGCTGAGCTATCCCTAAAATTCAGGCCGATTTTTGTATGAGTGTACTTTTTAAGTATACAAAATTGCTCCGACAGCTAAATATCTAGGCAGATATATAAATTAAGTTTATACGTGCTATTATAATATAGTTCAGTAGATATAGATGTAGGCAACATACACATATATGATCTGGAGACATTCCCCAATCATACATTGTAAATAATCAAAGGGAACCATTTTTTTTTAAATACTTGTAAGATTTATTGAGATAGCAAACATATTAATCATCTGCAACTCTTTTTGTGTGTTTTTTTTTTAAATTTATTTTATTGTTATTTTGGCATTTGCTGCTCTTCTCAAGACGACTATACAAAATGAATGTTTTTGTTGTTATTGCTTTGTATATATACCATATATAGTAAATGTTCACATTTAACTTATTATATTATCAAAAAAAAAAAAAAAAACCCCAAAAAAAAGATATTAAGGCGTCAAAATCTTATCACATGATATTTATGATATACATTTTGATATATCGCTATTCAACATTATGCATAGATAACGCCTAGAGTATGCTTCTATTTATTTTCTTTTCTTTTCTCTTCTTTTTTTTTTTTTGGTCAAATCGTAAGACCTATAAAAAATGTATATATTAAATATGTGAGTTGTGGTATGTTAGTGTGTGTGTGTGTGTGTGTGTGTGTGTGTATACATACATACACATATGTACATATATCTGTATAATGTTTAGCATTAGCTTAGTCTACTGTCTTTTTGGTAAGTATTTTTGCTTGTTTGCTGAATTCGACTACAAGAAATGTTTACATTCCAAACATTTTTTTTTTTTTTTTTTTGTTGCTTTTTAACAATAAATAAATAATAATATTAGCACACACAAAAAAAAGAAGAAGAAGCGGGTTTAAAGCATGCATGACAGTTAAGAAAAAAAAAACAAATTCTAATTCTAATTACAATTATAATAAATGTATGTATGAAGTGTTTTAAATATTAAATAGTAGCGCCAATCCAAAGCGACGCACAATTTGTGTGATGTTTTCCCTTTTTGTGGTTGTTACACTTGCTATTGCTGCTATTGTTGTTGCTGTTGTTGTTGTTGTTGTTCTGGTTGTTTGTTGTATGTTGATTAGCAGACAAGTCGCTCATTTGTGGGCCGAAAAATGAGCTCATAGTTCTCAATTAGCACCTTGGCGAGCATATTCATGCGCCCAATATCGAAGTTGATGTCGTTCGCAGCCAGCAAACAGGGACCCCAAACAATTGCCAAATTGGACGCTGGCATCCGGTTTAAGCTGCTCGCTGCTGCAACGCTGTGAATGCAAAATTTGAAATGAACACTCACATTTTGATTGTTGCACACACAAATAATAATAATATATAGTAATAAACAAAACGACTTTAATACTACTGATTGATGCCTATTGTTTTACGATTTCCAATTCGGATCAGATTGCAATAACTGTTGCCCATCCAATTATTTAATTTGAGCTAACATTTGATTTGTAAGCTGCTCTCCATTTTGTCTGACATTTTGTTAATGGGGGAAATGGCATATAAACTTAGACAGCGGACTTTAGGAAGTCCAAATTTGCCTAATTGATGACTACAAGTCCTCAAATTACATATGCACAAGTATTGTAAAGTTTTGTAAATGTGCCTGTCAAATCGAAATCTAATTGCCAATTTGTGGCCTCTACTTGTGCTGTATTAAAGAGTGAAAATTAAAGATATATTAAACTAGAACATAATACAAAACTGAGCTCAAGTCCGACTAGGTTGGGATTCTGCGTACAGTACTGGACATACAAGTAAGATCTTTTGTTGTCTTGAGCAAATGAGAAATATTTGCATGAATCGAAAAGCGATGAACTAAAAAATACTTGATTTCTATGCGGAGACAAGACGGAAAAGCTTCCTCTTCGTGGACACTTGCGACACTAACTTGGTCAAATGCTTGATGAGAAAGCGGAGCGTGGAACGATTCGGTTCGGGCATCTCATCGAAGGCCAAACGCATCCGTTCGATGGCCGCATCATCGGTGAGGGATCGCCCCAGACGCTCGTACGCCTCGTGGGTAATCAGCGGATCGGGCAGCTCCCGAAAGAATTGCTTATGCAGGCTGGTCAGCGTGTGGATGTCGTCCGTTTGCAGCCAGCGCGGATCGTAGAGATGGGTTAGCTTCCGCTTGAGCTCATCGACGTGCAGCTTGTTGCCGCTGGCCCGATAGATGCCATCCTGTTCGATGTGTTCGGGCTTCTCGATCTGGGCGCAGGCATCGACAACGAAGCGCGGCACATACGGATGATCCGACATGTTCAGCTCGAGCACATTGAGCCGGGCCCCAAACAGCGGATACTTCGACTGCTCATCCAGGCAGAGGCTGTTCACCTGGCTGCGACGATTGCGCGTCTTCTTCTCGCTCTTCGGCGATCGATTGCTGCAATTAACGTTGGCTTTTAGCTCACAGCTCTCGACTATATATATATATATATATATATATACTTACAGTCTAAATACATTGCTGTTCACTGCAACTGCAGCGTGCAACGTGCAGCGAGCAGCGTGCAACGCATCAGTCATCATTCGACGTTGACGTTGATGTTGACGTTGATGTTGACGTTGATGTTGACGTTGATGTTGACGTTGATGTTGCCGTTGATGTTGACGTTGATGTTGACAATAGCGTTGATGTTGACAATACCATGTTAAAGAGAAGAAAGAAAATCTCATCGGAATTAGGGCAAACTGCACATATGTAAATATATATGTATATGTTTATGTATATATATGTTTATGTATATGTATATTGATGTAAGTATGCAGCAGCAGTAGTAAAGCTTTCTTTCTGCTTTTCTTCTGGCTCAACAACATATTTGTGGACATTAGTTGTGATTTGATTTGTATTTGGCTGCCTAATTTATCCAAAGAGTCAGCCAAGTTTTGGCAACTCCCTGGAGAAATCAATGGCCAAGCTTTCATCGCGTTCTGCCCAAATGTGGAATCGTCGCAATCGATTTGAAATCGGATGACTGTTCCGATCTTTTCATCAGCTTAACTCCCTGGGTCCAAGAGCATTCTATATCGCAACTGTATGTACATATATACATATATATATATATATATATATATATATATATCAGATGATCAATAGTTGTTTTAGTGGCCTACACTCTGCCAGGCGTCTATCCATGGAATATGCAGCGTCGTCTCTCTCTCTCTCTCTCTCTCTCTCGCTCGCTCCCTCTCTCTCTTCGCTCACATCTCTAGCTCTCTGTCTGTCCGTCTCTCCCTCACTCTCTCTTTAAGTCTCTAGAGAAATATGAGCATCCCACGAGTACAGCAACAACTCGTTTAGATATCTGAAACTCAACTGACGTTTGTCAAAAACGTTGAAAACGACTCTGATTTGTAGTAACGACTACGTATACAAATATATACATATATATATATATATATATACATATATAGTACATATATATATATACATGTATTGTTTATCACCTGCATTCGATATGTGTATTTATTTGTATTTGGGCATGCGAACGCTTTGCATGCGGAATGCGATTTGTTTGCATTACAAAAACAAAGCAACTGCAACTGCAGCAACAGCAACAATAGCAACAACAACAACGACAACAAGAATTCCAACAAAAACAACAACAACAACAGTGTATGCTAAATAATTGCCAACTTCCAAGATCCCCGCAGTGAATCATCTCTGGCCATAAACACAAAAATTCCCCTACAAAGCCAAGCCAAACAAGTGAAATCCAACGCGAGACTTTCATTGACTAAAACAGGCACAGCTCATTATTGAGCGAGAGAGAGAAGGAGACAGAGAGAGGGAAACAGAGAGAGAAAGAGAGAGACAGAGAGTGGGAGAAATCTCCTCGCATTCCATGATTCGCATTCGCAGTCGCATTTTCAAATTCCAATTCCATTCATAGCTGACTCGATATCTAAGTGCCTCTGTCTGTGTGTGTGTGTGTGTGTGGTGTGTGTGTGTGTGTGGTGTGTGTGTGTGGTGTGTGTGTGTGTGTGTGTGTGTGGTGTGTGTGTGTGAGTGGTGTGTGTGTGCTTCAATGTGGGCGATTGTGCAGCCTTTTAAGGCCAAGCTGTTTAGCAGCAGCAGCAGCAGCAGCAGCTTGGTCAAGACCCGCAACTTGGCTGGCAGACATTGGGGCGCCCTGGCTGCCACACATGTCTCGGGGCATTGGGGCATCGGGGCATGCATGTGGGCATGTTGCTTGCAGCCCGCTTGAAAGTCGACTTCAGCGCATTAATTAGCCAATTTGCTGTTTCGCTTAACATACTTCGATCGGTTCGTAAGCAGTATTTGTATCATGCCCACACAAACTGACTGACTGGCTGATTGACTGATTGAATGATTGACTGATTGACTCACTTAAGCATTGAGAATCGGCTCACACTTAATTGGGGTACAGCCATCAATCAAAGCTGATTTCAATTGGAATGCAAATGTAGAATGTTGAATTCTTAAACTTGTCCGATTTGGCAAGATGAGAATACAGAAGACAGAAGACGGCTCAAGGTTGGCCGCTGCTGTGGAATATATATAATATATATACATATATATACAATACATTAACAGACTGACTGATGCAGAAGTGAGCAGGTGACAAAACCGAGGCTGTAATCGACACAGGCCTTAAAGTAATTGCGTACAGACAAGTGGCAGTCGTCAACAACAAAGTAGTCACTTCAGAGCACTCAATTAACTGGCTGATATTGAGTAGATCAGCCAGAAAGTAGCCAAACTGCTTGTTGCCCGCTCGCGGAGAGAGAGCAGCTTCAATAGACACCTGACAGGTGGCATTAGGCAAGGAAGATGGACGCACTCCACTTGGAGGAATGAATGTGGAGAAAAACAGGGAAAGTCGTCTACCAACTTACACCTAACGCAGATAACAGATTATATAGATAAATAAGTATAAGTATATACATATATATATATATATATATAGAGAGAGAGAGAGAGAGAGAGAGAGAGAGAGAGAGAGAGAGAGTAATACTTACATTTCATGCGCATGCGATAACTCATCGACTTCTTCTCATCCTCGCCGGGCAGATCGGTCAGATTGCCACTGGAGACGCTCTTGTAGCGCTGCAGTATCGTCGTCTGTTGCGTCTGCTGCACCTCATTGTCCTCCTGGACTTGCTTGGCACGCAGGATATCAGTCACTGGCACAATCTGCAACATAGCACCAAGACAAGACACGCAACACACTCATAAATAATAATGCCAAACAAACAGTCGAATGCTGCCATCAACAACAGCAGCAGCAAACAATAAGCAGACGAGTGAGAGAGACACACACACATAGACACATAGAGAGAGAGAGAGAGAGAGAGAGAGAGAGAGAGAGGTGTGTTGTGTGGGTGTTTCTTTGATTGAGATACAATTCGAGAAACGAGTGTAAATTAATTGCAGCTTTTCGTGTTGCTGTTGAAGATGCTGCGATTTTTCTTTTAGTTTTCCTTCTGCTTTTATTTATGTATTGTATTATTCTGTACTGATTTTAGCCATTTTCTTTTCGTTTCTTTTCTTTTCTTTTCTTTTGGCATTTTTGGTGTGCTTTGTGCTGCTCACCGTTGTCAGACTGCGTCTCGGTCTGCCTTTGCCACTCATTTGTTATCTGCTGCTTGCTCGTGCCCCGGTAAAGCAAAACAACACAACAGCAACGGCAACAACAACAAAAACAAACAAAGCAAAGAAAATATAATAAAACTTGATAAGAAATTGAGTTCGATTTGTTGGAAAAGCAACAGCGACGCGTGCAATGCCAAACGCAAACGGTTAATGTGCCCAAGATAACGCAAAAACTAGAAAAGTGTTCGGGCATGCCACGATTTTGTTATATTTATTATCGTCGTCGTCATCGTCTCCCTCTCTGTCACCCACCCTCTCTCTGTCACCCTCTCTGTCTCCCTCTCCCTCTCCCTCGCATATGCGCTTTTCCCAACTTATAAACTTTCCAATAAGCATAAACTTGCCCGAGTGTCGTCAACACCTAGACATAAATAAAAAAAAAAACACACACACAGATCTGATGTACGACAGCGATCAGTGTGGCCAACACACTTGGAATATTCCAAATGTGCTTGGAAGTGGCTTAAATCAACATGCTTTAAGCTTAACTTGAGCAGAGCAGAGCAAGTTGCTTCGCTTAAGCTTAGACACTAATTAAAAACAATTATCCGTTTCAAATAAGCAGCTATATATATATATATATATATATACATATATGTATATATATTTATATGTGTATATATTTAGATGTACATGTGTATAAGCGAAACGGACACTTAAGCCTTAGCGATAGGCAAGAGCACAGCGCTGGCCAGCTGCCTAGAAACGAAAGCTGTAAACAGCTCGAGAAGGCAATGCCAAACAGCTGATAGCTTCAATTACTACTCATATATATATACATATATACATATATATATATACATATATATAAACAGTATATACACTCTTTGTGTGGTTTTTGCATTCATCAAATTTAGAATCAAGCGTTTGCCTGTGATTCCGCTAGTGTAAATCACTTTTATGCAGCAATTGAAAATATAAATGACAACAACAAGGAAATATAAAAACTTTTAAATCACAGCCGCAGATTTGAAGCACTTGCCACAGTTCCTGGCAACTGTCTGTTTGCTGCTTGCGGCCAATTTCATTTCATTGTGCCGCAAAACAGCTCAAGAAGAGCAGCTGAAAGTTGGAGTCATCGTTTTACTCAAGCGCCTCAGTTGAATTAGCAACGAAGAAGAACAGTTAGACGGGATTATAATGATTAGCTATATTGAAGAGTGTATTGGATACAAATATCTTGTTAAGCCAAAATGACTTTTATTCATTTCAATTGCAGCGAATCGTTGGCATTGGTGCAGCAACAAGTTGAAGATGCAGTTTAAGTTTCATTTCAGACGAACTGAATAGGAATATATACTGACAGGTGATATTCGTACAATTGTATCTAATTTTGCTATCGATCAAATAAAATAAACTTTATTTGTATGCCATATTCGAGTACTCATATTTCAAATTTGAAGTAACTAGCTATATATATAACTATATATATATGTATATAGATTAAATCTAATTGTGTGTGGCTTGATTTGTTATTGTTGTCGCTTTTTAATTGTTTGTTTGTTTTGTTGTCGTTTCTCTGGATAACAAAGGTGGCGGGGTAGATTGTGCAATTGTTAGAATTGGAGAGCTGTGAAATCGATAACATCGATAAGTGCAAGTCGATAAAAAAAACAGCTGATAAATTCAACAATTTTGTGCTGAAATTACCAAACTTCCAAGATGATTGACCAGCAGCAGCCTTCAAACAATGTGCTGGCCACGTCCCCAAAATAGCAGCAACCAACTTTCGATAGATCGATAGGTTCATTGCCAGCTGTCATCAGTTATCGGTTGGCAACAGCGAATGCCTCAGTCGGCTACGTCCGACCGCAATTACTGAACAAACTTTTGGGCATGTTTATAATGTGTTTGTTCATCGATGTACATTGATTTGTATGCGGCATTAGTTGTTGCTCTTTTCGGGCATCAGCTCGCTGATTAGCATACCCGCACAAATCCATCTGCATCTGTAGCTGTATCTGTAGCTGTATCTGTAGCTGTATCGGTGACAGTATCTTCTGTCTGTGTGCAACACTGAAAATAACATTTTATATGCGATGCACGAACGAATTTGCACAAGCCTGTTGTTCGAGTTGTGGTTCTTGTTATTGCTGTGGTTGCATAATGTATTTTTTATATTTGTTACCCTTATTGAGGGTATTATTATTTAGCAGTCAGGGTTGCTATGACCAACTTAGGCGTCTGTTCGATTATATATATATATATATATTATATTTGCTTATAAGAGCAGAACTCTCTCTCTCTCTCTCTCTCTCTCTCGCTCCCGATCCACGTAGGAACAATCAGTCGAAAGATGAGCATTGAGTTGTGGCCTCGAGATAAACACGTCAACCTTTCTGTTAACAATATAATTACACAAATGTGTCGTGAAATATAAAAAAAATAAATAAGTTAATGAATACAAAATGTTGGTTTTGTTTTCCCAGCAAGCGTATTTAAACGTCGGCGTGCCAAAAAAAAAGGCTTCTTTTTGTTTTGCTGTTATGTTATTCTATAATAATTTTTAAACAACAAAATTTAATTGATACGACCTCGGCATGCGGCTACAAATGTAGACCTGTATCTATACACACACACACACACACACACACACACACATGTATCTATAAGTACCAGCACATGTATCTGTATCTATGTATCCATGTGCATGTTGTTGCCATAAGGCCGTTTCGCCATGTGATTCACGCAACAACAACAACAAAAGGCAAAAGCCAAAACTAAATGCAAAAGCAACAGCAAAAAAAGAAAAACAAAAAACAAAAAATAAAAAACAAAAATAATAAGCACAAAATATGCAAACAAAGGCGCCGCATTTGACCTGTTGGGTATTTCTTATATTTTTTCTTCATTTTTTGTTGTCTTTGCGTTTCTTTTATTTTACAGTGTTTGCTTGCGCGTCTATTGGTTTTGGATGTTGCACGGAGTTGGCTCAAAGAGACACATGTGCCACTATGTGGCTGATGGCTCATGGACGCGAGTGTCAATGCAGCATATTGAATAAGCCAAGAGATTGTGTCTGCCACGCTTAAGCCACACACAAACACACACGCACACACACACATTGAATGTGGCCAAGTGTCAAGTGACGAGTGTTGATTTAACATTGCGTAGGCAAAGTCAATGCTCAAACGCTCAAACATCCGCTCAGCCCAATTGTGTCGCGGTCTAACCTTAGTCGACATATATATATATATTTAGATATATATATTTAGATATATATATATATATATAAGATGATTGCAAAGTACAGCTCATTCGTAATATAAACCCGCTCATGGCCAGAGCCAAACTGTTCAGCAACATTTTTGGCTTAGTCAACCAAATATAAGTTAGATTAACTTAAGTCATCATCTTTGACCACATCAAGCTCTGCTCAATGATGACAAC
The DNA here is from genome assembly GCA_037043625.1 of Drosophila melanocephala. Classification (NCBI taxonomy): domain Eukaryota; kingdom Metazoa; phylum Arthropoda; class Insecta; order Diptera; family Drosophilidae; genus Drosophila; species Drosophila melanocephala. The sequence continues at coordinate 2,249,868 of JBAMBD010000015.1, read as the reverse complement.
CTATTTCTCTCTCTCTCTAAATCTCTCTCTCTAAATCTCTCTCTCTAAATCTCTCTCTCTAAATCTTTCTCTCTAAATCTTCATTATCTATATTGCTTTATTCAGAGCTTGTAGTTATCTATACATATATATTTCTTATATTATTCTAAGCAGTATTTTTAATCTTAGACACAAGTTAACAAATAATTTGATAGCCATCTAAATTCGATGCATCTTTTAGCTGAGAAGTTGATCTTGCGCAGGCAGCTCAAAAATGTTGATATATATATATATATATAGATATATATATATAAACTTTAATTGATGCTAAATAAAGCTATTTGACACCTAAAGCAGTTGTTGGATCAAGCAACAACAACTTATTTAAACTGACTATAGATATATATATATAGAAAAAAACAGGATTAACGAGTATATCAAATCGAGATTTATCTAGCCAAGATATATATTTCATGTAGAGTTTCTTATCTCTTTGCATGCTGGCATTATTAGATTCGTCTCGCTTGAATTAGACACGTTTCCCACATTCTTCTTCTTCTTGTGTACGTGCGATTAGTTTAACAATAAACAATAAACGAAAAATTATCTTCAGTTTACAGCAAATGTTTTGCGATAAGTTTTCGAAGCAATTTTTAAGCGTTGCTCGTTGTTTATATATCCGGCCCCTTGTTTATGGAACCCAAGCACCGTTTTTTTGTTGTTGTTTTTTTTACGAGAAACTGAGCGATGAAAAATGTTAAAGTAAACACTTACACACACACACACACACGCACACACACACACACGCACACACACAGAGAGAGAGGCAGACAAAGCTGAAAATGTTGGCAAGGGAAAAGAGGCTCAAAAGTCGATTGGTTTTCAAGAGACATGCAGATAGTTATGTAAGAGGTGAGCAGAACAAACTCCAACTCGAATTTGAACTCGAACTGGTCGATTTTACAAAAATATTTGACTAATGATTAACCAATTAAAAGCTGATAAATGCGACGATGATGACGATGCGGGGCAGGAAATTGACGACAGCGCGCAAATTCAGAATTCAGAACTCAGAACGCAGAATTCGGAAACCGGTTTCCACAAAAATGATAGCAAAATCGAGGGGAACACAAAAATCAGTCGCGACTTGTTTATGCAAAAATAATAATTGTCGTTTATGATGAAGAGCGGAGTGGTGGGGAACGAGGGCGGGTGGGGGGTGGGGCAGCAGAGAGGGGGAGGGGAAAGGGGGTGCGTTGTAATATGTGAATCAACTTTCTTGGTTTCCGAGGCTGCTCAAAAATTCCATAGAATTTCACATGCAGCGGCAAAAATGCAGCAAATGCAAAGGGAATAATAAATTGACACATACAGATACACACACACACACACACACACACACACACACACACACACACACACAGATACCCACGAAAACAAACAACAAGTATAACAACAAAAGCAAATAAAATAATATGAAAAACGTGAGAGGCAAATAAATAAATATATTATGCAAAAGTGAAGAAAAAAGAGGAAGAGCTGAATGAGAAAAAAAAAACAAAAACAACAACAAAAACAACAACAACAAGAACAACATGTGTTGAACAAAGCGCAATAAAATTACGCATACCCCAAAAAACCAGAATATAACTCTCAAGCCGACTATCTGAATGCTCTAACAGCACAAGATTTTCAAGAATATATAATATATATAATATATATATATAGTAATAAAAGTATTTAAATACCAACTAATAAGTATTAGTTAAAGCTCCCCTTAAGTTTTAGTCGATTTTCAGTGGTTGCGCAATGGCTTCAAGAGACGCTTAAAAACTATTTAAATCACTTATCAAGCAAATATATATATATAAATTCTATATAATAAAAGGCAACTAACGGTGAACGTATATTATGTATGCAGCTATGGAAATATAAGCGCCACAAATGATTTATATATGGTATATATATAATTAATGATAATGTATAATTCAGAATAAAACGGATCCGGTTTCGAATTCGATGCTGATGCCAGTTCCAGTTGGGTGCACTGCTTGCAACAAATGTTGCACGTAGATCGGTTATCTTACATTTTATATTTGGCACTTTGAATTCCAATTAGAATTAATTTTAAATTTTGAAGTTTTTCAATAATTTCTTTCACTTTCCAAATCGCCTTTAAAATTGTGTAAAAATGTTGAAATACTTTTGAAAAGAGCATTTGACAAACTTGAATACAGCTGACGACGTCGTTGCTGCTGCTGCTGCAACTGCTGCAACTGCTACAACTGCTGCTACTGTTTAAAATTGTATGCAAAAGCAAAAAAAAAAAAAAACTGCGGCTTCTGGCTGTGGCACCCCGCTTAGGTGCGGCAACAACAAATGCAAGCGGGGCTTAGTCACAGTCAAAGCAAACAAATAATTGAATCAAGCGTTGCAAGCAGCGTTTAATTAATGGATCAGCGGACAAAACAATCAAATCTCTCATTTCCCATGGGGCGGATTGAAGGTGGCATCAATGGGGGGTTGGGGGGGGGGGGTGGCCACCATTAACTTACCATATCTTCCTCATCCTCACAATAGTTGACATCTTGGAGCTGTTCACGCCATGCCAGCACCGAATTGGGCATTAGCAGACGGCCGCTGGAACGGACGCGCAGCTTGCGGCCGGCGCGGGCAGCGACACCGCGCTTGCTGCTCGCAGCGGCAGCGAGCACAGCCAGCGCCCAATCCTCCTTCAGCGGCTGTGGAATGTGCAGCGCCGAATCGGGCAATGCGTCCTCGCTGTCCGCTTCGCAGCTGCAGCCGCTGTCATCGTTGCTGGGCGACATAACTCTAATTGCGTTTGCAGTCGCTGCTAACGTTGACGTTGGCTGCGGCTGCGGCGGCTGCTTCGACGGCGGCGGCGGCGCTGGTCGTCGTATGCGCGTCATAAAACGCTGATGGATGTGGGCACGTTGATAGTCATAGAAGATGGCGCTGTATTTCTGTGGCTCCTTCAGGCTGTAGAGAATGCAAATGTTACGCAGCAGCGGATGCGTCAGCAGCAACGATGCCGTCGACGTTGGGTCGCTGCTGTCAATGCTGCTGCTGCCGGCGCTGCTGCTGAGCGAGCCGAGCGTCGCTGTGCTGTTGGTCACCGTGCTGCCGACGCTAAGCGTCGTCTGCTGCTCATCGGCAATTTTGGCAAACATGAACTCATCGTCCGTCTCCCAGGCACCCTGGTCCATTGATGCTGTCGGCGATGGCAGCGGCGTTGCTGTTGGCGTCGCCGCCGCCGTCGACGTCAGCTTAGACAGCAGCTTGCGGCGTGTACCAGCTGCGAATGCTGCGGCTGCCTGCAATGTTAACGCTTCTGCCTCCGCCTCCGCCTCTGCCTCTGCCTCAGCATCGTCAACATCGATGTCGATGTCAACGTCAACGTCTGCGTATGCTTCTGCATCTGCGTCTGCGTCATCGTCGCTGCCCGCCTCGTTCGCTGTGATGATGTCAAAGTCTTCATCATTATTATTGTCGGGCACTGGCTCCACAGTTTTAAACTGCCAAATGGTTTGATAAATGGATTCCTCCTCCTGCTGCTGCTGCTGCTGCTGCTGCTGCACCTCCTCCTCCTCATCCTCCTCCTCCTCTGCCAGCAGCGCCATCTTCTCCTTGTGTTTATCCCCTTTCACTTCCCCCATGTCATCGTTGTTGTTGGTATTCTTAGTCAGAGATGTGGTCGGATTACGCACCGGCACTTGAGGCGCCGGTCGACGTACTTTAATCACACAGCTCTACAAATTCAATGAAAAGAGAGAGCAAACATTGTTGTCACCAAACCGATCTGCATAGATCTCAGAAGATCTGTTTGGAACTAAATTTGGGCTCGCTGCTTCCACATGCATTCACAGGTAAGCCACAAAATAATCATGCAACATGCAGAATAAAACTATGCTCGACTCGCTACACTCAACACACTCGATACTCGTTAATTATAATCAAGTAAAATAAACTAAACAATTGCATTCGCTAAGAGATCGCATCTGGCTTCGTCTTCGACTAACTACTGCTTTAAAGTACTCGTTATTTATTTATTTTTATATTTAGCATAACATTAATCCACTCGTTGCATCCCTTAGTTATTTGTTCCACTCGTTTGCCATTTGATCGATATATATTTATTTATTATTACTCGCTCGATGCATTTAATTCCAATCTGCACAAGTTCGATTTCAATAAACCTGCATGATTTTAATACTCTAATTGAATTGCACTTAATCCTCTAATAGGATCATAGAACTTAAAACAAAAAAAAAAGAAGAAAAATACAAAACGAATTCAATTCACAACAGCAGCAAATGTGTATGAAAATATTTCTAAAATGCATCTTGAAACTGGGCTTCTTTTCTCCCATTGCCGCTTTCCATTTGCCTGCACTTAAAAACAATTAAAATAAAAAAAAGCCAACAATTGTTGAACGGGAATCGCGTATTACTTTATTTTCAAATGTTATTTTTCCCACAGCAAAAAAAAAAAAAAAAAAAATGAAAAAAAAAAACAAAAAACAAAAAAAAAATAAAAATAGTACATGCTTTGTTTTGGCTTTTACGGTTTTTGTTTTGTTTTCCAATTTGGTTCACTTTGTAGCTCACTCTCTCGCCCCCTCTCGCTCTCTCGCTCACTCGCTCTCTTCTACAAGCTTAATCTCGCGCTCTCGCTCTCGCTCGCACTCGCACTCGCACTCGCAGACACTCTCTCGCACACTTGCTGTATTTAATTTGTTGTATTCATTTACGCCTCAATTACAGCCAGTGGCTGGCAGTGAGCCCAAATTGTTATGTTGATTTTATAATTTGTAATTTGTAAATTGTAATTTGTAAATTGTAAATTGTTGTAAATTGTGTTTAGCTTGCAATTGGCTATTGACCTGTGTCGATGGTTGTTGTTCTTGTTGTTGTTGCTGCTGCTCTTGCTGCTGGTTGACATTGCCGTTGTTATTATTGTTGTTGTTATTGTTGTTGTTGTTGTTGTTGTTGTTGTTGCTGTTGTTGTTGTTATTATTGCTATTGTTTTCACTGTCATCGCTGCTGGCGCGCTGCTCAGCGTCCCCGCATTGCTTGGGTGCCGCCATCAGCACGGCGCTGCTGACAGCGACGCCGTCGTCGCCGCTGCTGCTGCTGCTGCTGTTAAAACAGTTACTTTCCGATCGTGTCTCGCTCTCGCTCTCACACTCGCACTCGCTCTCTTTCGCGTTCTCGCTCTCGATCTCGCTGTGAGGTTCAATTGTATTGCTTAGGCTGCCGACTCGCCACGCGACCGCAACGTCGTCACTCGCTGGCGTCGCTCGCACAACTGCCAGCTCCAATTGCGACTGATCCAATAGGCGTCGACGCGACGCTGACTCACTGCTGCTGCTGTTGCTGTTGCTCTTCTTGTTGTTGTCGCTGCGCAGTCGCAGTCGCTGTCGCCGTCCATGCAAAAAGGCGCTTAGCAATTTGTCATAATTGCCAAAGAAGCAAATAACGCTGCCATGCAAACTTGCTGCCAGCGCAGCGCTCTGCCACAGTTGGCGCACTGACAGGCGTGACGCCAGCAGCGCTGCTTGTGTTGTTGTTGCTTCAATTGTTCTTGTTGCTTCAGTTGTTGTTGTTGCTGGCGTTGTTGCTGGTGTTGTTGCTGGTGTCGCTTGAGCGTTTTTGCTCAGCGCCAAGCCGCTGAGAAATTCGTTGACAAAGGCGGCGTCGTCACGTTCATTGATGCCGCAGCGACGCTGCTGCCGATCGCTCATCAGCAGCGCATTCGCCTCCAATTGGACTACTTGTTGTTGTTGCTGCTGCTGCTGCTGCTGCTGCTCGCGTTGCACCAGCAACTTGCGCTTGAAATTGTCAATCAAAATTTGCTGCTGCTGTTGCTGCTGCTGTTGCTGGGGTTGTTCTGCTGCCGTCGCTGCTACTGCTGCTGGGGCTGCTGCTTCTGCTGGCTCGCTCCGTCGCAGAGTTACTTGCTCTGCTTCCCTCTCCCTCTCTCTTTCGCGCTCTCTCTCTCGCTCATAGGCGGGCGGCACACTTTTGGGCTGCTGGCACCCAAAGCCGCCGTTGACATCCTCGTAGCTGTGCAGCTCGCGTCGCAGCGCATTCATCCATTGACAAATGCTTTCATTTAAATAGAGTGCTGCCGACGCTGACGTCGCTGCTGCTGCGCTGCTTGGCTTTGGCTGCAGCAGGCGTATTCGTGAAATTCGCGACTTTTTCTTCAACAAGTGCTGCTGTTCCTCATCTGTATCTTCCTCTTGCTGCTCCTCTTCCTCCTCCTCCTCCTCATCCTCCTCCTCATCCTCCTCCTCATCCTCCTCCTCTTCTTCTTCTGCTTTAACCGCTTGAGTTGTCTCCCCCACCCCCGCTCGGTCGCTGCGCAGTCGGCCATAAATATGCTGATCGCTGCGACTGCTGTGCAGCTGCTGCTGCTGCTGCTGCTGACGCTGACGCTGACGTTTCAGTTCACAGATGCTTTGCATATCAAAAGTTGCCTGCGTGCGAAAAACTTCATCCACATTGTGAATTATTTCAAGCGAACCGCCGCCGCCGCCGCCATTGTTTTTTGTGTCTCGCGAAAAAAGTCGACGCTGCAGCGAACCGGAGCGATTCAAATGCTTCAGCGAGCCAAACAGACGCGTCAGCGTCGCTGCACTCGACTTTGAGTAGCCCAGCAGCGTGCGCGATTTGCCACCGGCTTTGACAGCAGCACCAGCAGAAGCACCAGCAGCACCAGCAGCAGCAGCAGTTGACTGCAACGGCGACTGCAACAGCGACTGCATTGGTGACTCGTTCAGAATTGTGGGCAGCGTGCCACCTGTGGCACATTCACATTGCTCGCCATCGCTGTAGATGCTGCGACAGCGTTCGCAAATGTTTTCATAAATATTGCAATCGCTGCTGCTCCTCAACGGCTGCTGCGGCTGCTGCTGCTGCAGCGCTGCAACAACGCTGCCGCTGACAATGCACTGACAGAAGTGACAGTAATGACCTTGGGCAGCAAAAACGCCATAGCCGCAGCCACGGCACAGATTCTCATAGATCGCCTCGCGCCGAAAATATTTGCGCAGCTGCTGCTGCTGCGTTGTTGTTGGTAAATTTTCATAGATGTGCTGCTGCTGCTGACGATAGCGCTTGTTGCGCTGCTGCGGCTGCGTCGCTTCATTCTGATTGGAAATGTTGTGTTTGTTGTTATTGTCGCTTAATTCGCCGCTGTTTCGTTTGCTGCTTTTCATTTCCACTTGTTGCTGCATTTCTCTCTCTCTCTCTCTCTCTGTCTCTCTCTCTCTCTTTATCTACCACACGCGTTTATCGCACTGTTTGTTTTTAATATATTGCTGCGTCAAAAACAAAAAAAAAACAGTTTTCATTTCATTTCAATTTATCTGTTAGGCGCTTTTAATTGATGCGAGTCAACTGTCAAATAGCCGCTCTCGCTCTCTTCTCTGTGCTCTCTTCCCTATGCCCTCGCTCTGCCATGCACACATGTACGCACGCGCCTATTATCTTAGTCAACCCTTTCTCTCTCACACTTACACAGCCAGACATAGGCAGCGATCATGTGAGTGACACTGCACTCTACACTTAGTGTGTCAAAATTTTCAGATTCTAGCTCTCCGCGCTTAACCCTTAAGCTGTCGCACCCAGTTAATGCGACCGACCGCAGTAGACAAATATTTGGTTTATCATTGAATTGCTTACACGAATTTTACCAAACTATTCATACAATACACAAAGAAATATTTAGGCAAAACATACAAAATTGTTTTGTCTCATTAATTTAATGCCTTATCATTTCTATCATGTCGACCGCAAACGGTTATTCGTATTTACACATATAGTGAAACTTAGCAACTGCTATAAGGGTTAATGTCAACAGTTAAAACTTTTCGAGCTCGCCTTCTATGCATGTATGTGTGTGTGTGTGTGTGTGTATTACATACTTCTTGACTTGTGTTTGCCTGTTTATTTTGAAGGCAAGGCGATGAGTCAGAGCGGACAACGGCCAGCAAACCATGTCGAGATGTCGCTCCCCCCCCTCCACTCCGTTGTGGCCTACGGGGGTCGAGGGGCTCGACAGGGCGTCTCACTCAACGACTCAAATTAAATGCGCCGACAGTGCGCAACAGCGCGGAGACCCTTGAGATAAACGGCGCGACTGAGAAACTGGTTAACTCTGCCTTGCGTTGCGTAAGCAATCGCTTAGTTCTCGCTCTCCCTCTCATTCAAAGTCAATAAAAGAGAAAAAGAGAGGAAAGAGAGAGAGAGAGAGAGAGAGAGAGAAATATGTGGAATAGTTAAAATGCAACTGAACTGAAAATATGCAATACATACTGTATATACTGTATATTGAGAAAAACACAGCTTTGCATATTTACAGTTATCACTTTGACCGGATCGCTTGAGATTTTTTTGTTCATAATTCTATAATAATTTAATATGTATATCTTCAGTATATATATATATACAAAGGCGATAAATAATAAAACAAGTGAGCCATAAACATCGATCGTTTCGAAATGCCAACTGTCAGTTAAGTTGGCTTAAAGATAAGATTATTATTACACAAAATTGGATATGAAATAGTATATATATATATGCATATATATTTCAATATCCGTTGAGCGATATATGTTTTTAAGAATCGTTGGCAATGCTCTATCTGACAAAACACAAATTAAAGATCGCAGCGCATTTTAGCCTGGTTTACTTCGAGCAGCTTGCATACTTTTAGGCTGCAGCGGGTCAAGCACGGCTTGAACCTTTCTTATGGCTGGCATTTCATATCATATCAAGGGCCAGGGCTCCTTACGCCGAGCCAACGACTTGTTAATGATACCATCAATGTATATGCACTCAAAGATATACATTTATATTGGCCAGAGAGCTGATTGAGCCTGCCAGCAAACTATCGCTTATCGCAAACTGAAGCCGCTCTCCAATTGACCCCGTTCTACTCAAGAGTGAGAGAGAGGGAGAGACACACAGACAGAGAGATAGGGAGAGAGAGAGAGAGAGAGAGAGAGAGAGATAGATAGAGAGAGACTTACGACTGATACAATTGAATTGCCTATGACAGTGAATCATTCATATCCATTTATGTGTGTATGAATACGTGTTTGGATTCACATGTAAAACTTGGGCTTGGTTCCCATCTACACATATCCATTGATGTACATATATATATTCATGTATATATATATATATATATATATGCCATATATGTATGTACTTGTACTTATAAGCACATAACGCTCTCCGATCTTCTGCGGCATTAGACAGCGCCAGCTTAATTGATTCAAATACACATACCCATACCCAAATACATACACACACACACACACACATACACAAATGTATATATATATATATATATATATATATGCAAATAATGTACGTGAACAATCGCGCGATTCACAGCAATATGAAATGAAATCGAGTCGAATTAAATGTCGTCATTCAGCATTCGTCGTGGTAATTTCCTTCACAAAACCAACATTTTGAAACAAATAAAAAAAAACAAGCAATTTTCAAGAAATCAATATAAAAATTGATTTTCTGATAAGCGGAAAAACAAAACAAAAAATGTGCATTTAAGGAAATTGAATTCAAATTGGAACGCGCCCGGTTTGCAGTTAGATTTTCGAGTCTCTTTTTTTTTTCGTTGGTTTTTTTTTTCTTTTGGTTTTGAAAGTTTGGTACGGATCCCGGTCTCCCGGTTTGTACTGAGGTCCAGCTGCGAGCGCGACGCGTTCGCGAATTTAACACAATATCAACTGAACTGAACTGAACTGAACTGAACTGAAATTGTTGAAGACAAGATGCCGCAGCGCATTTTCTTGGGTGGCAATCGTCGCTGCCGTTTGCCGCTGTTTGCCGCTGCCCGACGCCGCCGCAGATGCCAGCGCTGACGCCGACGTCGACGACGACGCCAATGCTAGCGCAGACGCCGACCCGGTCACCCAGCGGACGCTGCCAAAACACCAGACAACAAAATAATCAAATATAATCGATTCGAAAAGAACAAGAAGTTGCGACCTGACCCACACTATATATATATATATATATATATATATATATAGGAATGCAGAGCCTAAAGCTAGTTCAAGTTTAATATACATTTTTGGTGGCAGTTATGGGAAAAAGTTGTGCAAAAGTATGCAACAGGCAACGTGCAACAGGGAAGCATATCCGAGCCCGTAAAGTATGTATACATATATATGTATACATTCTTGGTCAGCTTCAAGAGCTGGAGACTTTGAGTTTGCTGATCAAGTTTATTTCATTTGATCGATAACTGCACGTGTTTCGCAAATATCGATACATATCGATTTCCGATAGCAATCAAAGACAAATTTGTATCGATTTCACTTTCCAATCTATACATAATACATCCAGTGATGTAAGTGCAAGAATTGGATGAGAATCGAATAGGAAACACAGATTCTCAAAATATATTTTCACTTCAAGCAAACAGATCAAACTAGCTGATTGCAGTCGATGTCTCCCGACTATATATATACATATATTATATTGATATAAATGAATTGAACACAACACAGAAAAATCGACAACTTAAATTGATGTTGCACAGTGTAAGCAACAGATCCACATGGGGAGGCACAACTCAAAAGCCAAATGTGTGTAATCAACGTGGACAACATGTGTCTGTCAGTGTGCGTGTGTGTGTGTGGATGAGTGTGTTGGGGGGAGTGGGGTGGGTGGGGTGTAAAGGGGTGTGGCAGCGACAAAGACGCTTTTTATGCTCAACGCCCGTTGCCTAATTAAGCATATCGCAACTGCGGGCGATTGGGTGCGGACGTTCAATTGCCAATGCCAGCAGGGCTTACATGGACCGTATGTGTTGGGGCAGTGAAAGGGATGAGGGGTGTGGTAGGGTGGGGTGATTGTGTATGGGCATCATCACCTGCCCCCAAGCCACAGAGCGTGTTATCATTCAATAGCATAGCGAGCGCCAATTTATGCAACGAAAGTGAATCGAAAATTAAAACGCATTTGTCTCGGCCAAAAACAAAAAAGGAAAAAGAAAAAAAAACACGGACCAAGCCCAAAACATGACTGGGAACTGGCAGCGGTAGGGGGCGGTGGGGGTGGCTTTGTGCATGCATGGTGCATGCAACATATGGCAAAAGATCGGAAGAGTAGCAGTGGCAAAAGTTTATAACTGGAACGCAGCGCTAAGAGCTACACAAATAAACAGCAACAGAACCTGCACATTAAATGCAGCTGCATGACAACAACAACAACAACAACAGTAACAACAACAGCAGCAGCAACAACAACTTGCAACAAGCAGGGGCATGTACATAACTAAATATATGTATAAGGAAGAATCGCGACGGCATCGCGACCGCTTGATCTTTGAACTAAATTAATTAAGCACAATGAACGCAATTGTTGTTGTTGTTGTTGTTGTGGTTGTTGTCGATGTTGCTGCTGTTGTCGATGTTGCTGCTGTTGCTATTGGCAGCAGCATCGCCTGCGCCCTAAGCAAATGTATCCAGCAGATACAACAGCTACAACTACAGCTACAGATACAGCAGCAGTAGTTGTAAAGTGCTGCAATACCCTCCCAGATGGGCGTTATCAGCTAGTCACAAGCTATGCGACTTATTACAGCCGATAATATTTGCACTCAAAAAAAAGAACAATATTAAAAACATATCTTAAAATTAGAAAGACTCTTTTGCTTTTTTCGAGACATATATCTGCTAATAATTATATTATTTCTTATTACCAAAAAGTAGACAAAAGTTCTTAATTCATCATAGGGCTAATTTATAATTACTCTAAATACTAATTACTTTTGATTAGATTGTGTGCATGAAAGGAATACTTGACTACTAAGAAATAATAATAACAATAATAATTGGTAATTAATATTCTCGACAAGTTGCTGAAGCAAATAATTAATTATTCTGTACTAAATATAATATAGAATTACGACTCAACCGTCAACAGTATTTGCCTGCAATTACTACCTGAATTAGATCAAATTACTAATCAGCGGACACACCCAAGGACACAGTTTTATAGCACCGATAGATGATGTATTCTCAATTAAGGATATCGGTTGACATCAACCAATAATATAGTAGTCATTAACTCTACTCTTCAAGGTCGGTGCAATGTTGAGCCGACAATTATGTATGATGACAAGATTTTGTTATCAAGAATAACCTTGGCGAATATAGAATACATATATATATATAAATATATATAAAGACCCGTTATCAATCGATCATTTTGATGTAATGCAGTCTATTTGGAAAGGACAAAGAAAGACATCGGTTTTTGCGGCCTTCACAGATAATTAGCCCTAGGCCAACAATGCCGACTGAGAGTTGTGTATGTAAGCCAAGTATTTTTACTAAATAAATCAGTATGAAAAGAACCTGTTCCGTGTTCGCATCACAAGTACAGATTACGGCGATAATTTGCAACTGGCAACATTTCAGCATACTAACGATGCGACAATTCAGAATCATTTCTAATTATTTGTAAATTATAAATTGAGTTTAGATAAATAAATGAAATTCATTGTAATTAGTTGAATAGAAGAGAAGTGTGTGAATGTGTCGGATAAGCGCACTATTTTCACACAAATAAAGCTGAACATTTTCATAATAAGCTAGCTTTAAATTAAATCAAATTAGTTTAATTTAAATTAATCCAGATTATATTTTATGTTAGATATTTTAATTTTGAATTCAGTTTATAATTTGAAATTGATTTTTCTGCTTAAAAGAGTATTCGAGATGCGGCATGCAAACAATTAAAATGTTCCTATTTCATTTTCGCTTTCGATTTCCGTTTTTTCTGCGGGTCGCACAGTAGACAGGGGTGTTCCCGGGTGTTCTCGGGTGTTCCCGGGTGCCCAGTTACGCACACTTCCAGTTATCTTTTCTGTAATGAGTTGACTGCGACTGCGACGCGACTGCGACGCGACGTCGCAGTCTGTGCTGATTTTCAATTGAGCGGCAAGAGTCAAGCAAGAATGTCTCCTGGCATTATGATTATTATTGTTGTGCCTCGCTCTTCAAATAAATTGTATTAAGCGAGACAGCAGCAACAGCAGCAGCAGCAGCAGCAGCAGGGATCCACAGCCAGATATGCCAGCTGAAAGATGGGTAAAACAGAGAAAGCGAACAAGCGAACGAGCGAGAGAGAGAGAGAGAGAGATATCGGCTTCAGTCTGGCAGCGCCTCAAATGAAACAGAAATTTAAATTTCTTCGATATGGCAAGCAGTATTTTGGTACACTGACACCGAAGCTAAACGGGTAGATTGGTGCTGTCAATAAATCGATAAATGCAAAAGGAAGAATTGGCATTGGAATTTACTATTGTAAAGCTGGGGGCTTTAGAAGTTGGATTGCTGGTGATCTCCTTTAAAAACTTGGTACAACCACAGATGAAGGGTAGATCGCTGCGAACCTACGCCTCAGATTGTTAAGCAACACTTGTTGGCCAAGCCCAAAACACCCGCTAAATCTGGCAAAGCTGGTATTCCACTGATAACAGAGAATTCCGCAATCGGCTACGCCCAACTGCAATGCTCATCTGGGTCTTGATTTGGTACGCTTTATTGACTCATGAGTCACCCAACGGCACTATATATACATATATATATATACATACATGAGCAAATGAGTTTATGTTAAAGAACTTACTCTTGTCAACCCCCAATCAGAAATCATTTGCAGAACCTGTCAACAAACTGAGTACCATTGGGCATTATTTATCGGTGATACTTCTGTATATATAGAGCACCATGGAGACGAGTTCCTTCGCTAAGCTTTTCATTATCTTTTCAGGGAAAATGCATTTAACAGTTTAGTCAGCGATAAGCGGATCTCGCAACTGCGATAAGCTTCTCTGAAATCATTATGTGTAATTACGAGTATATATACACATATATATAGGGTAAATATAAGAAAGTGGTTAGGGAAAGGCACAACTATAAATGCCCATGCACAGAGAGAAATAAATGTATTTTATAAGCAAGAATTCAAGAATTTTTCATTCTAAAATTGCAAATCTTATGTTAAATCACAAATCAAAAATGTCTTCATTTAAGATTCCTCATTCTAGAATAGAAGGAAACAATCTAGAAATAGATATTCTTGGCTCTGTTCTGATACGATCTCTAATTTAGTCAGAAATATGGAATGTATTCAAGATATATTCCATCTATAACTTTCTATCTGCTTTTTTATTATTTGTTCTTATACTGTTTTTGAGCTTTACTTTGATTCGTTGTCAGATTGTGGTTTGAATTTTATTTAATATATGATTAATTATGTATTATTTTTAATGTCTGACTATATGTTAAAATATGTTAATAATAAAAAACATCCACTGATAAATGTATGCGGCATGTAAATCGATAATGTTTCTCTTGTTTTGTTCTATATTGGATTATTGTCATTATTTCCGACTTGCCACAAAGAACGGCAAGACCAACGTATTTCAATGTATATATACATATATATGTATGTCAATACCAATAGATCTGTGTGTGTAATGGCAACTCAAGTGTCAATCAAGCGGCTACTTGTGTTGCATTAACAAAGAAAACAAGAGACAACTGCCAGCTTGGGCAGACGTCGAACATTAAATACCCTTGCAGATCGGTGTTAATCTGCTGATATCGAAATTTTAGTGCCGAATTTGAATACTTTCCTTTATTAATATTTTAATATTTATGTAGCCTGTATATGTACAGGCATATATGATATAGTAGGCTGATCCGATCGGGCGTCGAGTTCTGAGCGACCTGAGCAAAAAGACTAAGCACTAAGATTGACAGAGTCAAGCTGACGCTGATCAAGAATATATATATAAATGTATATATATATATATATATATATATACTTTATAGGGTCAGAGAAGTCTGCCCCAATGCGTTGCACAATTCATGACACAATTATCAGAGCCTCCGCAAGGGTATCAAAAAAAAGAGAAATTTCTGAGCAGGCTAATCAGAACGAGAAAATGAACTGCATACATAAAAGTCAATTGGACAGATGCGTGTGAACATGCATATATATGCATATATACATGTGTGCGCTTATGTATGTATGTGTGTATGTATGTATGTGTGTATGTGTATATGTATGTATGCCGATGTTTGCTTGCTACTCAATGCAAACGGATGACAAAATTACGCGCATAACTTTTCAAATTGCACTAAAGTCAACTGTGACGGCGACTGCGACGGCGACGGCGACGGCGACGGCGACTGCAAACGAAGTTGATAAAACTATTGTAGATGCTGCAGCAGCTGCTGCTGCTGGTGCTGCTGGTGGTGCTGGTGGTGGTGGCCCTGTGCAATGCTTGCTGTTTCGATTACCATGCACAGCTATCTGCTCGTTATGCACATTTCAATGGGATTCAATGGGATGGCGGCAAAAAACGCGGGCAGAACGCGGACAAAACGCGCGCGCGCAGCACGTCAACTGGCAAACGCGATTAGTCACACACACACACACACACACACACACACACACACACATCCACACCACACACACAGCGACGCGAAAGCAAAGCAAAACACGCAATGCGAAACATGCGCAATGCATTTTCATGTTGCATCAGTGCACAGCACAAATGTGATGGGAGGTGCGGGTGGGTGCTGCACCACAGCACCACAACCACACATGTACTGTGTACTGTGCGGTGCAGCACCACAACACAACACAGCACAGCACAGCACAGCAGAAGACAACACCAAACACAATGCAAGCCCACTGTGCGGTTGGGCGCTTCTATGCAATCAATTTTTGGTTTTATTTTCTATTTCTATTGCACAAACATCCGAAATGAAGTTGATTTATTTGATTTAATTGCACGCGAACGTCATTTATCACATTATATATACATATATATATGCATATATATTGCAACGTTCGTTGACAAATTTCAATACATAACAGTTATGAAAAAAGTGACAGCCAATTAAGACACCTTTCCGCATCTGTCGCAGTATGTGGCAGGTGTTGCACAAATTAACAACAAATTGTTGCAGTAACTAGACTTAGATTGCATACACTCGCCCACACGGAGTCCATCAGCTGACAACGGATTATTCCTATAACAGCTATAAGATATAGTAATGTGAAACTGATCAAATTCTTATGCCACAAATGTTGGGCGTATGATAAAAATCAGAACTAGCTGGGTATTCTCTGTCATCTTTCATAGCAATATATCTACACGACTCGATAAATACCTATAGCTATATATACCCAGTTTGATCAGAGACGACTCCTTCACATATATCAAATGTTTATAAGGATAATTGGTGATTTTTAAGTAGCTAAATTTTATTATTATTAATGTTGCTATTATCATTATCATTATTATTATTATTAATATAATTATTTGTTATCATCTTTCATAATAATATAACTCCTCTACTCGATAAATACCTATAGCTATATATACCCAGTTTGATCAGAGACGACTCCTTCACATATATCAAATGTTTATAAGGATACTTGGCGATTTTTAAGTAGCTAAATTTTATTATTATTAATGTTGCTATTATCATTATCATTATTATTATTATTATTATTATTAATATAATTATTTGTTATCTATGCTCTGGCTAAGGCTGAAATCTTAACCAGCAATCTCGGTATGCTGTTACCCGAATGGCTCGTTAACTTGGCCCGTTTGACAGCCTATTGAGAATAGCCGGTTCTGAGATGGTTCCCACAAAAAACAACAACAAAACAATTAGCTGTTGGCATGCATTAAAATTGAATTTGCATTGAGAGATAATTTGGAAAACGCTTCGTTTTCGGAACAATACGCAGCTTTGGAGCGAAAACGTGTTTCGTTTTCGGTTTCACTTTCTCTCTTTCTCTCGTTCTCTCGTTCTCTCTCTCTCTCTCTTCTCTCTCTCGCACGGCGGCTTCTATGCTAATTTTGCCGAGCACAGCAGACAACAGCACGACTTATAAAGAGGCAATAAAAAACGAGTCGAGGAAAGGCATGCAGTGAAATTTTCTACAACAGCCCTCGCTTTGGTATGCTATATATATATATATATGCATATATGTATATATGTAAAACAAGTATCTTTATCTGCCAGTTGGCTAAGAATATGCAGATAAGAAGCGACAACCAATTTGTGTAGCTTTATTTGGAATTTTTATTTGGTCTTTGGTCTAAAGTAGAATCGAATTCTTTGTGTGCGAATTGAGCGGGGGAAAAGTCATCTTTTCAATGGACTTCCATTCTAATGGGAATGTAATGCATGAAATAACGCATTCTACACGCTTTCTCATTAGCTTGTGATTAAGACTGAGCGATTTGATCTAAGGATCTTCATTCACTGAATGATTTACATAAGTTGACAATCGTCACAAACTGGAACAATCAGTTTTCTATTTTTGGCTGTATGTGGAATAAATTTGAATGTGGTTTTAGATTTGGTTTTTAAGCAGAAGAAGTTTAATCATTATGCCATTCAAGTGCAGAGAAGAATTAATTTTTAAAGGAATCTTTGCTCACCAAGTAAACGAAGTCAAAAACCCGATATTTATCGGGGACCAGTTATATGGGAATCTACATTCAAAACGTAAAACCTCTAGCTATAATAGCAGCTGAGATCGGTGCTCTTTACCTTTGTCGTCCTCGTCAAGAATATACATATAGCAAATATCATATATCTTTGCACAGCTTAATGATACAATCTCTAATAGAGATTTATAAACAAGCCAGAAGAGGATTATTATCTTATTGTCAGAAGTTTATACTGTGCCCATTAAATATATATATATATATATAGTAAATTTAACAAAGTTATCATGCGCCACGATCGTTCAATCTGGCAGCAGAAACTGTTTTCCAAAGCGGTACGAGAAGACACCATAAAGAGCACGACTTCAGATAAGAGAACCTTTCAAGAAAACCCCACAGCTCACTAAACACATTCATATGCGAGGGTTGCCTCAGAAGTATACTTTCTTTTAGAAAAACGCTACTTATTGAAATTGAAATAAATTTAAAGAAAATGAATTTAAATGTAAAAAAAAGGTATTCGTTTCCCAAATACTCTTTTCATTTGACTGAAATTATTTTCTGTGAAAACATTTGATTACAAATCGAATCAAAAAGAATTGATTTCAATTCGCCAAATTTGTTTAGCGCAAAATGTGGTCTAAATTGAACAGTGTGACCGTATTTTGTGAAACTAAACCAGCAATCAACTATGCATTTCACCAAGCAATAAACTTAAAATTAAATTAAACTAATTAAATTTTCTTATAAAAGTCGACGCTCGAATTTTATACATAGAACTAAAAACGGAAGAAATATCTGCTCAACATACATATATATATATATATATATATATAAATAAATATATAATAAAAAAAATATATATATATATATATATATATATATATATATATATATATATATATATATATATATAAATAAATAAATATATAATAAAAAATATATATATATACATATATATTTTTTTTTTTTTTATTATATATTTATTTATTTACATATATAAAGGAAGTATTTCGATCGCTCTTCTTTGTATATCGAGTAGGGCTCAAAACAGCTGTGGTTTTTTTGTTGTACTCACCGTGGGACGATAATATACATTTGTTGGAGCATTCAGATCGTACATGGAACTGGCTCGCTTCTTCGCCTCGATCACATTGAACACTTTCCTGGCATCCTGGCACTCGGCACAGTTGGCATCTGCTGGCTGTGGCTGTGGCATTGTCACGCTCAAAGTGGGCATGCCAGATCCGCTTTTGTTGTTATTGTTGTTGCTATTGTTATTGTTGTTGTTGTTGTTGTTTTGTGTGTGAGTGTGTTTGCTATTCGAGGTAAACACCTGCGAAATGCTGCGAAAGATGGTTCGATATCCCCTCTTGTTCTCCGAGTCACCAGCCATGGCTACAATCTCTTTTTGCAGATCTCAATGATCCTCAATTTGCGTTGCTGTTGTTATTGTTTGTTTGTTTGTTTTTGTTTTTGTTTTTTTTTTTTGATTATTATTTATTGTTGTTATGTATTACGTATTGAATACACCCACAAATATGCACAGTCACATACAAATAATATATAGAAAACACTGACATGCTCTCGAACAGCAGCTGCCAACCGTATAACTGTATGTGTTGGCCTTTGTTTTTGGCTGTCAACTTGCCAACACCAACACCAACATCAACACCAACGACACCTTCAAGACGACAACGATGACTGCGACTACGACTGCGACTGCGACAGCGACTGCGACTCAGCGCCAGCGTCTCTTTCAATTCTTATCGTCACAGTGCTTGATAAGCAGCGTAGTTGTTAACGGTAGTTTATTTGTTTCGGCACTTGCAGTAAAATCAATATAAAAAAACAACAACACTACTGGACATGCATGTAGAGCTAGCGTGTGTGTCGTGGTGGTGGTGGTGGGCGAAAGGTGGACGGAATCAGAATCGGACTGCTCGAACTTGTTCCAGGCGACCAACTAAAGAGCACTGCGAAAACTTCATAGGCGCCAGCTGACGTCGACGTCGACGCTCGCGTCACCGTTGTTGCTTGTTTTTGTTTTTGATTTTGTTTTTTCAGCTATTTATTTGTATTTTTATTTCGCGTTGAATTCTGTTTTGTTTTGTGTTTTGCAGTCTTGTTCTTGTTGTTGTTGTTCTTGTTGTTGTAGAGCGCTTCTAGTTGTACAGTGGTGCGATGTTGATTTATTTGCGACGGTCACCGGTTGTGTGCCACTATGTATATGGACATCACTGTGTGTGTGTATGTGTTTGTGTGTGTGTGTGTGTGTGTGTGTGTGTGTGTGTGTGTGTGTGTGTGTGTGTGTATGTGTGTGTGTGTGTGTGACTGCGATATCATCAGAGTACATCTTTTGTTAAGATTAGATTAAATAGACAAAGAATCGTTTTTTCAGATGATCGCACAAGTACGTATAAACTTTATGAAACTTCCAAGATGATCTGTTTACAACATAGAATAATATTTTAATCTGAAGCCTATATATAAGCAAATTTAATGTATTAGAAATTTTCCAAATTAGTTGTTTTTCTTTTTCTTTTATGATGTTAAAAACTCTAATTTATTCCAAGATGATCTGTTTACAACATAGAATAATATTTTTAACTAATCAGAAGCCTGTAAATAACTAAATATAATGTATTAGAAATTTTCCAAATTAGTTGTTTTTCTTTTTCTTTTATGATGTTAAAAACTCTAATTTATTATTCAATTGCTGTGAATGCAGATGGATTATATTTCTTTGCTTTCTTATCGCTAAAGAAAAAAAAAAAACAAGAAATGGAAAACTTGAAATATTGTATTATTCAGCAGTGTTGAAAACCGAATCGTTTTGTCAAACCATAAATTCCTAAGCAACAAATAAAATTAACCAGGCCTCGCTTTGTTTGTTATGCTAAATTCCTGTCAAACGCAAAGAGCGCAGATGTTTTCTTTATCACTAGTCTCGAATATTAATTGAATAATAAACACAAAAAAGAAAAAGAAAAAGGAAATAAAAAAACGCTTTCGCCACAATAGCTTTAAGCTGGACCGTTTTTAAGTCGGCTTTCACCGCTCGATTCCTGAGTTGTGCACCACTGTGCCGTTAATGCTTTACACTTTGGCGGGTGTTTATCAAAGCCTACGGTTATTGCTGCCTATCGCAGCGCACCCTTACGTCATGTGTATGTGTAAGTGTGCGCTTATGTATGTGTGTGTGTGTGTGTGTGTGTGAAGGTTTAAATTCATGTTGGGCACTTTGATTTGTTTTTGTTTTGTGCTTTTGTGCTTTTGCAAAACAGACCACAGTGTGACCAGAAGCGCTTACTCATGTGGCTCAGCTGGCGCTTCAAGAATCTCAGCCAACGTTAGCCATGCGCACACTGAATGTATTTATGTCTGTATGTGTGTGTGTGTCTGTGTGTGTGTGTGACAATCGCCAATTGCAAATTGCAATTGCATTTCATAGTTTGCCGTTTGCCGTTCTCCGTACGCGATTGTCGAGCACGTCACGTACGCGTTTTAATTAAATACCACTGGGCCCGCTCTGCTGGAACTGTTGTGTGTGTGTGTGTGTGTGTGTGTGTGCCGCATCGAAAACGAAATCAAAGTAAACGAAGCGATAGACTATAGACGATATATGACTGACGACTGACGACTAACGACTAACGATGAGGATGGGCCACTTGGCGGCTTCCCGGTTGACACACGACTAACCGTCTAAATAAAGCTGGCCCAAAAGCCAGCGGCAACAAAAATCCAAAATCTAAAAATCAACATCGAAACCAAAACACAACACAAAACAACACAACACACAAAGCAATACACACACATATGCATATATGTGTGTGAACACACACATACATATATACATATATACAGAATAGATGTAACCAAAGCTGAAGAAAACGGGCAAACTGACAAAGCTGCCTAACCAAAAAACGCTGGCAGAGCCAGAGCCAGAGGCAGAAGCAGAGCCACAGCCAGAGCCAGAGGCAGAAGCAGCGGCAGCGGCAGCGGCATAAGCAGAAGCAGAACGAACCCCGCCGCCAACAAAGCGGCCCCCGCAAAAATACGGCAACGACGACCACACGATGACTTTTGAATAATATTTACATTTATTGTATGCACGTGTCTGTGTCTCTATGTGTGTGTGTGTGTGTGTGTGTGTGTGTGTGCCACGGTTTCAAGCTGACGACGAGGCAGCGGCCAAAAAGCGAGTTGCGTTTGTTAACGATGCGCAAAACAGCGTCGAACAAAAGCTACAACTGCAGCATGGGGGGGGGGGGGGGGGGGGGGTACAAACCTAACGCAAAATATAAATGACGAAATTATAGCAGCGGCAGCAGCAGCAGTAGCAGCTATTCAGTTAGTTATAAACTATGCACATTAAACTGTGTGGCAGAAAAACAAAAAACAAAAACAAGAAGAAAACTGACTTAAGAAACAGAAGCAGCAGTAAAACGCGAGGAAAACGCGCGCGACTTTTGCGGGTGCTGTGCGAAAGCACTTAGAATCGCATTGGTGTATGTGTGTCAACAGCGAATGCAAGTGTCACTCTCTCTCTCACTCACTCACCCTCTCTCTCTCTCACTCACTCACCCTCTCTTTCTCTCTATGTGTGTGTGTGTGTGTGTGTGTGTGTGTGGCAAATGCATTGAAATGGGAGCCATTTGTATATGTGGGTCATGCCACTTTAATATCTATCGGACGATGCTGGCTGGCTTTGAGCTCAATAAAGTGAATACTTTTTTTTCTTTGATTCGATTGCACTTTATGAATATATGCAGAATTTCGTGTTACGGTTAAGTGCAAGTCTATTAAGCAAATATATTGCATGCAATCATTTTTGCATTTATTTTCAATTTACTCAATTTAAAATTAAATATTTAAAAATTCCATATTTTCTCATATTTTAAAGTAAATACACAAATATGTATACAAATATATGTAATTGAGACTCGAAACGGAAGTAGTCTCCGAATTTGTAGTTAATTTGTGTATTTAGATGTAAACTGCTTGCACTTTTAGCTAGAATTTGTAGACTATGAGAAACTGATTGGTAAATCACAACTGTTTTCATGGTCCAATCAAAATGAAAGCTGTCATTAAATGTGCGGCAGAGGAAACCAGATTGTTGCAACGCTTAAGATGCTTGTTAGCCAATTTTGTTGGAATCGTTCGAGGGTATTCAGAAAGTGACTTATGCCTGATCGGTATGTGTCCTAAAATATTACATTTAATGTCTCTAGCTCGTACAATAAAAATTATCTATATATGATCTAGATATATATATATATATAGAACAGTTAATAGTTGATGCAGGAGAACATATACCCACAATGATGATAGAAACCTGATCTCAGTACCCTAAAAAATATTGTCAGGTCTTAGTAAATAGAAATGAGATTGAATTGCGTTTATTCAAGCAAAATCTAATTTTTGATCGATATCATACGAATACATACTATATATTTTCGCATTGGACCTATCGCTAATCGATCAATCGATCATGTCCAAGGAATTTGTAAATGCCAAACTGATCTTTGATATATTGGATTGGGGCCATGTCGGCCCTCTGACAGATAACGACGAACAGGAGTTGCAGCAATTGATGATCGATGTGGTTGACAGCAGTGGCACTGGTAACATGGACTTTGCCACATTCTGTGACGCTTTGTTCGCTGCGAAAGAGATAGCGAAAATCCACAGAATCCCTGTAGATATAGATTTCAATTAAATTGATTTGAGAGCAGAGTTCATTTGAAGGCAATCATTCGTCATATATAGAGAGATAGAGATAGAGATAGAGAGAGCGAGAGCGAGAGCGAGATAGACTAGTTGGCGCTTTCGAGCAGAGTGAGCGAGGAGGTTGTGCTGAGCGAGGCACGCAGTTGGCAGAGCTCCTCCATGAGATCGCGAAAGAGCATCGGATTCACATTGACGCTGACCTTCATCAGGATGAACCAATCGCCGATGGTTAAATGCCTAAAGATGCGCTGCACATGCTCTTTGGTCATGAATCGCAGCTGGCTGCGAATCATCAGTTCGCGCAGTGTCCGGCTGACCATCATGGTTAGGCGACAGAGGAGATTTAGGCCGGCGATGATCGCCATGAGGAGGAACCAGCACCAGAGGCACACAAAGATCTTCTCGTTGAGTATGTTCAGTGGCAATATGCAGAGATTGTCCATAATGCTGGCCGTGCCACTGGCACCATATTTGAGCACCTCGCACTTGGCTATCTTGGGAAAGACGAGCGACGACACCCGATTCCAGCGATCCCAGTCGTATAGCGGTATCGTTGCCAGTGCATGCATATACTTGCTCCAGAAACCATTCAGGAACACCTCCAGCGCCAGTATGTTCGCCACCTGTACAGCAAAGAGAATTGGAGCAATTGGAGGAGGAGGAGGAGGAGGTGGTGGAGCAACAGCAGCCAGAGGACAATGACAATCTCTACTCACACTGATCGCAAAGTTGAGCAGCTCACAGAACACATATTTGGCCATGTAGCAATAGTGCATGTCCGCATAATCTGTGGTAAAATACTTGACCAGCAGTCGCAGCCGAGTGTTATACGTCTGCTCGGAGAGCAGAGCCTCGCCCACCTCCGAGCACAGTTGCTTGAGCCGCTGGCCCTCCCACACCTTCCACAGGCACGACGGGAAGTAGAAGACGAACGATTGAAATAGCAGCAAAATGATGACCCACTGATAGTAGCGCAAATAGACGCGCTGCGTCCTCCCATGTATCTCGGGTCCGACACCCTCCGCTATTGAGATGGCCCGTGCATACTCCTCATCATAGTTCGCCCGTCGGCGCAGACTCATCCGTGATGATTTTGGTGTTGATTTTGATGGGGATGTGGATGTGGATGTGGCTGGCAGATCAATGATATCGTTCTCCAGCTGAATGATGTAGGTGCCCATGGTCCAGCAATAGGATTGTATGAAATTAATGTTCTTCTCCTCGCTGATGCACTGAATGGGATCGCCAAAGTATTGTCGAGCCGATAGCAGCAGCGAGCAGGTCAACAGGATGACAACGGTGCATTTGGAGTGGATGGTGAAGACGGCATCGTAGATGCGTATCGATTTGAATTGTAGATATTTCGACAGTGGCTTTACGGCCGAATACATTTCTTGTGCCTCGGGAAAGAGTTCCTCAGCGACTGTGTCCAATTCTCAACTCGAACTTGAAGCACTCCTTTCTTCCTTGCAGAAAAGAAATGTGTTAAATCTTATTGCTTTGCTGGCTTCCACGTGTTCTTCTATTTGCTATATATATTCTCGACTCCTAAGGGCTTATTGCAGATGTTGTTGTTTGCTATGATTGTTATTGCAGTTGAATTATGTTTGCACTCCTTCTTGCCGGTCTGAAAATAGCGACAAAAGCAAAATGTTGATTGTCGCTCGGCTTTACACAGTTTTTAGTGCTATTCCTCATCATTACATGTACTGTTTTACATTTTATTCACATCAGAATACTCGGAATGTCAATATTTTTTTTCCTTTTTTTTTTTTTGCTCGTACGTCAGTTATCGATAGCCAAATTGACAAAATTGACAAATATTTAATTGGCTGCACTTCAGTAACTTTGGGCGTCGTCAGAAACCATTGCATACTCTTAGGCGACGCGTGAAAATACTGCCAGCACAATTTGACGGCTTTTACGATTTCAACAGTTGTACTCATATTTCCAAGATTATTCCACTATTTGTCTATACATATATATTATATATTCTTTATGCACATATCCTATTCTTTTGTCATTTGCACATTTCGTTAGCAGCGTAGTTACCCATAGCATCTGCCAGATTGCGTCAATTGCAAGTGACCGCAAAACTGCGCGCGACCCAAAACCATTGCATACGTTTAGGCGGCACATTAAAACGACACCCACAGAAAAACACTTTTTAATAAATTTCAATCATTTTAATTATTAACTCATCGCATTTATTTTGCAACAAAATTTATGCACTTAACAACTAGAACATTGTAGCGCTTGCATAATTCTTGTGGTTTATGATTCCGGCCACATTCAGCCTTAATTAATTAATTTATGATGCATTCAGCACGTCCACGGCCCGAAGTTCAATTGCCAATTAGTCCAAGTTCAAGAATCCAATTATTGAAGGTATCTGTAATTAGTACAAAATAATGAAAAAAATATATATATATACATATATTAATAAACGCAACCAATAGTATTAAAACATTTTAACAAAACCACACACGCACGCACAAGCTAATTAGCATAAATCAAATTAATTTATTTGCTTTTTGGCCCTGTGCTGCAGGCGGACACCAAAATTAAAAAAGTAGCATTCAATGAAAATAAAAAATGATGTATATATGTGTAAGACAAATGAATGTATCTATATAAATCTGTGGGCCATCATCAATTGTAATTTGCTTTGTAGTCAGAGCATATTATTCAGAGGCATGGAAATCAGCTTAAACATTTTCAAGCATTTGATTTACATATATTTACATATGAATATTTATTTTTATTCATTGGAACGCCCGTTTCGAGGCTGACAGCATTCACCGTACGAGACTTCAATATTAAAGTCAAGGAACTTCGTCTTAGTCAACTTAAATTAAGTTAAATGTATCAAGCTGCAGCTAATTAGATAAAATCTCTCGCCAGTTAAGCCGTTTACTTGCTTAGAACATCTGTTTTTAAGTGTGTCTGTAATTAGCATCTCGGCAATAAATTTCAGCTTTAATACTCCATATACAAATCAGACTTCACAAGTCACAAGACAAACAAAAAGTATCGTAAAAAAAGCACACATAAATAAATTAAGTACTCGCCACCAATCTGCTGTTCCCTGAACTTGACCTCCATGACACTCAATGCGACCAACAACAACAAAAAAACAACAACAACACCAACAATAATAATAGTAATAATAATAATAATAATAATAATGTTTTGTGTGTTAAAACGTCACGAAAATTGAAATCACAGTTCACAAGTTGGCGCTGGAGTTGATGTTGGTCGAGTTTGATCATGCGCAGAGTTCGAAGCGAGTTCGAACAACAATGGAATCTGCAGAAAACATTTGCATTTTATGCATAAGCATATTTCCAGTTTCGAGCATGTCTTTTTCGTGTTCAAACACATCTATTTATTATAAGATAATTAAGTATTTCCGACGATGATTCATTTAAAATTCAGCATTTTTACGACTTGAATATTTTACACACAGCAAAGTAAATCAAAATAAATATCACTCACAATAGAGCTGTTGTGACCAGTTCTTTGAAACCCTTTTGTTTTATTCTTTATTTATTTATTTATATATATATTTTTTTTTTGATTTTGTGATTTCCATTTAATTAATTATGTTTGCTTTATTAATGACGCCTTTGTTGGTATTTCTGGTTATGAGTATTGTAATAATGATTTGGACGACTCAACAAAATATGCGGAAGCAGAACAAAAATTGGTATAATAGGAATAAGATGAAGAAGTCATGATTGAAGACTGCTACGCATATGGCATAAGAATCAGCTGAGTAAGAGCAAGAATAAAAGAATGATAATAATTTGGAGCTTTCAGCGATTATTTGGAGTCTTGTCGTTCTTGTCGTTTGTCAAGTAATTGTGACTTGCGAATTCTTTTCATTTCTTTTTTTCATTTTTTTTTTTTTGACGTGTTCCGCAACGCTGTGCACAATAATAATAAAGATATTGGAGCGTACAGTCACAGACACATGCAAACATAGTTGGGTACACGGATGCCGAACAAAAGATACATGTACGAAAGAGTCAAGCATGGCTGTGATATTCTCGAGATACTCTCAGCGTTTGCTTGTTAATAATTGCTCGAAATAGCTAAATTGCGGATACAGCTATAGACACTGATACAGATACAGATACAGATAGGGACAGAGATGCAGGGCAAAGCAAAAGATACGCTCACTTTTGAATCTTTGGGCCAGCATTCAAAGTTTGGCGTTTGGCGTTTGCCGTTTGCAGTTTGCAGTTTTAGCATTTTCCAAAAATATGTAAAGCAAAAAAAAAGGAAAAACAAAAGCAATTTACTATTATTTATGGCATTATTGTTATTGCTCGAGCTGCCCGAGCAGCGACCACAATCTCATTTAAGCCACATGCATGAGCTGGCAACCGAACATACCAATTATAGAAATTTAATTTGGCCAGCATTTAGTGCAACATTTAGTTACCCAGGGGCTGACCACAATTCACAATTCACAAATTCATATTTATGTTTACCCATTTGTATTTGTCTTCAAATTTCAACATTTTGCCAATAGATTTTTGCTTTCCATACGAATATTCTTTAGCCAACATAAGCAAATAATTAAATTCGCAATTGTTTTTATTATTTTCGAATATTTTTTAATATTCGTCCAAGTGTTCTTATTGGAAAAAAACTACATTAAAGAATATACCTATTTGTTATGGAGTACAAATGAGTAACCCTTCCCCACGTAATAAAATGTGTCATTAAAGAAAATGATTTTAGCCACTTTTGCTTAGTATACTTTTGGAGCACACTTGCTCTGCATACCCTGTACGAATTGGCAAATGGCCAACAAGACTCTCACAACTCACTTGTTCAAGTTCAAATTGCTCAACAATTGCTTTTCATGTTCGTCGTTGAACAGAGTGTGAAAAACGCATTCAATTCAAGTTCAAGAACTCAGCTGGAAGAATTGCTCTTGAGCTCTTGATATGATCCCAGTTACCCACTATTTGTTATAGCCACTATCTCTCCGGGCTATCAAAAAGCAAAGCGTAATTTTCCACTATTTAAAATTTCACAAAGTGCAATCTGAGTCACTCATTGCATTGTTTTTAATAGATTCGGGGAAGTAAGTACAGAATCTACTTTTTAATCTTATTAAATATAATCACATATATTTTGTAGGCATATTTTTTACCTGATACTATTAGTTATTAATGCCTCTATTTTTATATTTATTTTTATAATAATTCTCAGACAGGTCTTGACTAGCTTAGAGCCTCATTAACAAAACTGGCTTATATTGGAAATATCTAAATACACAAACAGGGTTTAGCACTAGTTGCTCATAGAACCCCACAGAGCCACTAATTAGGCTTCAACTCGCTGATATTTGGTATAATTTCTTACTAACTTGCTGGTCAATTAACGTAGGAGTGATAAAAGTGGCGCATCTGCATATCCATAAAATTGGAAACGCAGTTTGCGGCACAGCAATAAATCTAACGGATTTCAATTCATTCGATCCGGTTCTAATATCTACACATATATATATATATATATATATATATTAATCAATATTACACTTGACAAGAAGAAAAAACTGCTCAAATGACGGAAACCGAATAAGTTAGATAAAAATTAAAAATTAAAAAAAAATAACAAAATATTTCCGGCTTGGCTGATTTACGATTGGCTTTGTGCTTTGACCCACGGCAAGCGATTGGACGTAATATGTTAATATTTCTTCATCAAAATCCAATAATAAATTGTTATTTAGGTTGTATTTTTTATTGTTGTGCACCTTGACCGTGTGCCATGTTGGCAAGGCTGCTAATTAGCCACAATCAAAAAAAAGAAAAAAAAGAAGAAAAAAAGAAAAAACCATTGATAGATGCTCTTTCGCATATTGTGTGATTAGCGGCGCAGCGTTAAATGAGCCGAGGGCAACCACAACGGATGCGTAATTCAAAACCGGACCCCTTTTAGAACTCGCACGCCAAAGACCCACCTTGTTTACAAAGTCATCCTCCGGCTGTTCGTTGGGCGGCGCCATTGCGATCGAGTTGTGCTCTACTATTTTATTTCAATTGTACTCTATTTTATTTATTTGATTTATTTGATTTCCTTCAAGCGGCAGAAGTGTACTAATTGCAGACGATGATTATTTGCACCAGAATTCCATAAATGGTCATAATTCAAAGGGGGCACAGAAAAAACCACAACACAAAATAATACAAATGAAAAAAAACAAATGAACAGAAACAACCGTTATAGCTTGAATATAGCGTGTAGCCCGATTAACGAACCGTTGCGTCTTGAGCCTAGCTTCAAACTGACAGCGAAGGCGATCGCCAGCAAGTTCAATGCGTTCGTCATCGTCGTCGTCGTCGGCTCTGCTCGGCTTGAGAGGTGTCTGTGTGCGTGTGTGCGTGCGTGTGCGTGCGTGTGCGTGTGTGTGAGGTGTGTGTGTTGGAGTCGTTCGCTTGTTGTTGTTCTCGCTACGGTTTATGGCAAACTGGTTCTGGTTCTGTTTAAGTTCGCATTTTGGGCCCGAGCAGCTTCTATCCCAGTTCGAGCGACAGTTTGATTTTTATTTTTATGGTTATTGCTGTTGCTGTTGCTGTTGCTGTTGCTGTTGTTGTAACTCTTGTCTAGCTGAGCACTTGAACTTGTTGCTTGAACTTAACGCAGGCCCCTTCGCAGCTCCGCATCCAGTCCCCGCCCCGCCCCTGAAGGCGAGACAGGTGGACGCCAATTCTCAGCTGTGCGTTCAAATTGAAAATGACAACTGCAGCAGGCAACTGCAGCAGGCAAATAAGCAATTTAGCTTGACATTGACCATACCACAAGACATGCAACAGCTGGCCAGCTACCAAGTGTCTGTGTCTGTGTGGCTGTGTGTGTTCGTTGATTGCCTCGTCTAGCGCCCGCTGCACTTTTGCAGCTTTGCAGCTTTGAGCCTTGCGAGCTGACCTTGAAACGCGCAACGCTGCGTTGCACACAAGCGATCAACACGTCGCACGCTGCTTTTATCTCAATCAGCTTACTGTTGCTCTTTGTACACACTTTAAATGGTGTATTATAATTTTGCCACGAAATATATATTTACATTTGCAAACAGCTTTATTTAACTGTCTGAAGTTGATTCTCTGTCAATTTGGCTTAACACTTTGCCTGCGATTTGGTTAGTTGCTAGAGGTATCATCTTGCCTGGCAATTCATGTCTTCTTGGTTTTTTCTGTAGCGCATTTGAAAGTCGTTTCAAATGATTTGCAGCTGTAAGCCAACGTTTATTATTGTGGTATCAAATGTGCAACACGATGGCAAAGTGTCTGATGGCCACGGTGGTAGTAACTGAAAGGCGTATCTAGAAGTGTCACATTAATTAATGTACCAGCCGGGTATATTGAACACAAATAATATGTTTTTATATTGAGCGAAAAGAAAAGAAATAATTAAAAAAAAAAACTGAGTTCTTGAATCAAGCCAACTAATTAGTTAATTGTGATCTGATATAAGTCTTGCTTCAAGAACTTGGCTATTTCAACTAAAGCTATCTGGCTAAATGGAATAGTGTTCATAATTTCAAAAATAATTGCAAACTCAGCTGTAGAAAAATGCGAATAATAATAATAATAATAATAAAGCTCTTCTATTTCAATCTTACGATATTACAAAGATCGTTCTTGAAACTGAATCTGAATATTGTTGTGTGGTCTGGAATTTGGGAACTTGGCCGAATTTTCATTAGATATTTAAGCATAATTACATATTTTCACTCAAAATCGATGATGCAAATAATGCGCATCTTTCTAGTCGAGAGAACTTCAAGTTCTGGCTTAACTTGTATGTTTCTAGTTCAATTTCTAGTTCGATTTCGAGTTCGAGTTTTTATTGTGCTTTTAGAGAATTGAGTTTCAGTCTCATTTTAAGCAAATCTGCCATTCATAGTCCAATAATAATTAAACTTACCAAGTGAGTTTTGTTTAATTAAACGCTTGTCATTCCAAGGCTACGGCGCTGAGTGCCCAAAAGTCGATTGTCTGTCAAATTAATTATATATCCGTTTAGCTGGTTGAACATTCGCCCGAACCCAAATGCGCCTAAAGTCGATTGTAAATAATATATCTAAGATCTCGTCGGCGACTCGACAACTGCTCCAAATTCATTTGATGGCCGCCGTCAGCAGCGCTGGCTGTGTATAAATTCGGATTATTTGCATCATTTTGGATGGCAGTGGAAATGCAGGGGATTGTAAGACCTGGGTAAGAAAAGAAAACCCACCCAGCTTAAGTGGGAGCATGTCTGTCATTTCGTGGATTTCATTTCAATTACAATTACACAGATTTGTATACCCCGAACCCATTAAAAACCGGACAAGGGGCATGATGAAGTTGTGTAAGAGTAAGAGTAAGTATGAAGAAGGCAGAGGAAAACATGTCCGACTTCATAAAGTATATTTGTTCTTGATCAACAGCAAATGCCGAGTCGATTTAGTTATGCAGGTCTGTCCGTCTCTATGAACAAGCCGATCTTAGAGACTTGTTTATTCGCAGTTGAAACTGTCTTGAAAGAGCAGGTCAAAATGGTCGACTCTATTCCGCTTGTCCACACGTGTTTTGCACCCATTTTTTTTTTGTCACACTTTGTACGTATATCAATATAACAGGTACAGAAATACAAAAAAAAAATAAACAAATCGGTAAATATTGTTGTAAATACATTCATTTGTTATCGAAGATGCCGCTGAACGAATTCGATTTTGACGATTACACCTATAAATAGCCAATAATGGGCCCTCAAAGATTTGAACCCTATTCTATAATCATGTCGATCACTGAAACATTTGATGTTGCTCGTAAATTTTGATTTATGACCGATTATCGACAGCAATCAGCAATCGAAACAATTTCGTCAGTTATGATAAGGATATATTGTATATAGTGGCCTGGAGCGGACTATAAAAGGCGAGTGACCACATCAAATTGACATAGTTGAAAAGCAATATGAAGTTGATCATTGGTAGCATTGTGTGCCTGTGCCTGGCCAGCGTTGGCTATGCCCAGCCGTTGTCGCAGTCGTTCTCGCTGCCAGCACCGCTGGACGCTCAGGTGTACAACGTTGTGGATGAAATGCAGAACATTGGCGAGAACACAGCCAAGGAGCTGGCGCACCAGTATCAGGAGATTGTCGTTGAGCCACAGCACGAGCTGGAGGCGGCCATCGATCAAGTGGAAGAGCGTCGTGTCGACAGTCCACAGTGTGTGGCCGTGCAGGATGAGCGGATCGATGGCATTGTGGACAACGCTCACGTCGAGCTGCACCAGTGCGGCGTTAGTGCTGCCCACGATTCCGCTGAGATTGCTAACGATGTGACTCATGCCACGCAGCAGCTGGTCTTTGGCGGCTACGCCTTGGGTCGCACCTACAACAAGTGCCAGAGTTACAAGAACTCTGTGCTCCGCCAATCCTGTATGGCCAAGTTCTATTTGCAGGGCACCATCTACCTGGTTAGCGCACGCTCCTCCATCAAGACCATCACGCAGTCCACCAACGAGAGCATCCCGGCTGTCTTTGTCCAGAGCAACTCCTGCACCCATGTCGCCTCCCAGAAGGCCGTCGTTGCCCTGGATGATGTCAACGCTGATATCGATGCCTGCATCGCCAAGGCTCGTTAAAAGTCCCTCTATGCCATTTCCATTAATAAAACTTGTGTATACTTAATACGATGGTTTGTTTTCATTATCGAAACTTTCTTATGAAAATATGATTTCCCTATTAATTATTACTAGGAAAAACATTTTCTCATGTTTATCCATGGATATAGTTTGTGGAAAAATGGCGAACACCCTTGGAATGTGCTTGGAAATGTCTGCTTTAATATTTGCAGTTTTCAAAAGAGAATTCATTTCACATTCACAAACCAATTCAACTTCATTTTTGATGGCAACTTTGATAAAGAAGATTATCGTATTTGGCATGGGCAATGTATAAAGTGGTCGCTTTTCGCGTGGTTTTAGACACTAACCAATTATTGCGACCTAAAAGTCTGTTAAAAGCATTGGCTTTGGTCTTAAACGGTTAACAGAAATCGGTCATATTCCTTATCAAGCTCTCGACAACTTTATTGGTGGTAATTGCTGCTGGAATTGAATGCGGTTATATTTTTCACTTAAGCCTTAACTTTTAATCGATGCCATAAAAGCTGTCAATGTAATTGGACTGTTATCAAAGTGCGATTTGGTCTTTGAAGTGAGCTGCGACTGTCGACGGTTGTATTTATCAAAATATGTAATCAGAATGTAAAAGGCTTGTGAATGAACAATAAAAAAAGAACAGCTGAAAGATTTTTTATTATTATTTTTATTTAAATTTGGTTTTATAATTATCCATTTTGTTCAAATACAATAAATAAACATTTAAACTATGTAGTGGTATGTATATATGCATATATAAGTACTTTATGTATAGATATATACATAAATATATGTGTGCACACATATATAGATATATATATATATGTATATATAAATCGTTTTGTATTTTTTGTTTTTATTAAATATTTAATTAAGTGTATATATATTGTTGTTGTTGTTTTTTGTTTTTGTTTTAATTTTCCTTGTTTTCTTGTTCGTTTCTTGTTAGTTAGTTGGTTGTTTTAGTTTTTTTTTTTTTTTTTTTTTTTTTGGTTTTGCAATTGCGAATTATTTGAAAGAAACATTTTTCATATAAGTAAATTGCTGTTGTTTTTTTTTAAGTTTTTTTTTTCATTCATCAAATATCCGAGTATATATGTATATATGTATGTATATATTAATAAAAGATGATGTTGCATAATGCTAATGTATAAATTGTTGCTACGAGTATGTACACATACACATGTATATATATAGCCTCTATATAGCCTCTATATAGCCTCAATATATGTACCTGTATATATACATATATGTGTGTATATTTGTTGTGATTGTAGGTGTGTATGTGTCTGTGTGTGTGTGTGTGTGTGTGTGTGTCTCCTGGCTATTTGCCTGGGGGAGCTCAGCGTACATATGTAGATTGTATGTACCGTTATGATGCCAACAATTAGTTAAACTTGTAGCTATGTTTGTGTGTGTGTGTGTGTGTATCTGTGTGTGTGTGTGTGTATTTGTATACATGTTTCTATATGTAGTTTCTACCCATTTCTTGGCCTAAGATAAAACTTGTACCATCCTTACACATTTTCTTCAAGTTTTAGTAACTTAATTTTAATTTGTTTTGTTTTGTTTTGTTTTGTTTTTTTTTTGTTTAGTTTTCCTTGTTGTTGCATAATTTTTATTGGAGTTTTTCTCTTTTTTGGTTTTTAGTTTAGTTTATATTAGTCACAGTTTTGTAGGCGCACTTTTGCAAAACATTAAAATGAATTCAGCGTAGTTTTCATTAAATATTATTATTAATTTTGTTTTGTTTTAGTAAGTAGTAAAAAATAAAATACAAAAGGCAATTTCGTAGTTTGAAAAAATTTGTGCTTAATTTTGTAGAAACATTGTTGCCAGTTTTGCTTTTAGTTTTTTTTTTTTGTTTTTTTTTTGTTTTTGTTTTTTTTTTCCGTTTGCTTTGCTTACATTAAAAAACAACTTAAAACCGTAAAAATTTTTTCAATGCTTTGTTTTTTGTTTTTAAGTTTTATATATATTAAGTTCAATAAATTCGTTACGACACATGGACTAAGACACAGCAAAAAATATTCATGCTTAATTTAGATTCAGTTTTTTTTTGTTTCGTTTTTTTTTTTTTTTTGTTTTTCATTTAATTTAATTGTATTTGATGAACTGGTATTTTTGTTAGTATTGTTAATAGTATGTTTTTCACTTTTGGGGGCGCATTCCATGTTTGCCATTTAAATGCGCGTGTAAATATTTTTCGTCAATAATAAATGATGAAACAGCTAAAGAACTTTCGTACCTTTGTAGCAATATGTATATATATTTCTTTTGTATACATAAGTGTGGGTTTTCTTCTATAATTCGTATAAATACATACATGGACTCATATATATAGCGCCATGTTTAAAATTTATATTGCTTGCCTACTATTTGATGCCATTTAAATGTTTAGCAAGAACTTCAAATTGTGTTGCATACACTTTTGGCTTAAGATTTTCTTGTTTTTTGTTTTTTGTTTTTTTTGAATATTAGAGCTAAACAATCAACGGTCAATTGTCACGAGTTCACTATGATACCGCAATTGAATAAGGGTTTTGTTTTTTGTTTTTTGTTTTTATCATTATAATTTTGTATGCTATAATTTTGTTTTGATATGTTCGCTTCAAATGCGTGTCATGAAAATACATTTGCTTTGTATTGATTTTAATTTGTTTAGTTGGTTTTTTCATTTTGTTTTGTTTCGCTTTAATGCAACTCTATAAATATGAGTACAGTAAATAGCACATGTAACTACATATGTATATGTATTAAATCGGGCAAACGTACTTTTTCTTCGGTATTGTAAACATTTCATTAGGTTTTTTGTTTTTCTTGGGTTTTTAAATAACGCAAAAAATTTGCTTGTAAAACGTAAATATTTTCTTATTTATTTATTTTTTTGTTTTTTTATTATACTTTAGTATGGCCAAAGCTTATTGTCGGAAGCGTTATGCATTTCTTTTTTTCCATAAATTATTTTGTTTTATTATTATTATTTGTATAATAGTTGGTATTATTAAAAACTGGTAAACTTTTTTTTATACGCTCACATTAAAAAATTCATTTTAAAAACTGCTTTAAATCTGTGTACTGTAAATATTTCGCCCTTACTAATGTTGTCGCCTCTTTGATGGCAAAAAAAGAAAAAAAACATAATATTATTAACCAAGATGGAATTATTGATTTGGTATATCGACGATTTGGTGTCTTTACAGTGTGTTCGTAAGGTCAGTAAGGCTATTTAATCGCATTGATTACTATCTATTAGTACATATACTACATTCGGAATCTGCTTGATGAGGATTTCAAAATTATTCATATTCATTTTGTGTTCTAGCTTGGTCTTTGCTTACTATGTTAATCACTATATATTTATGTCTCTATGCTTACATCTATCAACTTTGATAAATGTATATAAACTTTTGGCGCAACTTGGTTTGTTTTGTTTTTGTTTTTGTTTTTGTTTTCGTTTTCATTTTGCTTTTAAATATTATTTAAAACGACCGCTTTTATTTTGTTAGTTGTGTGAGCTTCTTGTTAAAGAAAAAAATTGTTCAAAAATGTAACAAACAATTTATTGGCCTATGCAAAAATTATGTAGCATATATCATAACCTATGATGTATACATATGTATATAAATAAATTGTAAAATATATATGTTGGTTGTATAATTAAATATTGCATTTGGTTTCGTTGAACGTCTGGACTTTTTCTTTTATTATTATTATTACATATTCATAGTTGTTATCTATTTATAACTATTTTTTGTTGGTTTTTGATTTTGTTTTTATTTTTGTTTTTTTGCAGCTACCTAGCATATTAGTTTAGAAATATTAGGTATGTACGTGTATGTGTTATGTACGTATATATGTTTGTGTAAGTGTAAAGTGTAAAATATATAGAGTATATGCTTATGTATATATACATATATATATATATATATATATGTAAATGTAAATGTAAATTTAAGCATGTCGTGCCACCACACAACGATAAAAAACATGTCGGTGTGTATGTAGTACAATGAATCGATTCGCTTTCCTAAAATCGCATTAAACTTGAATTCGCAGTTCAGTTACAAATGACAAATATATGCCAGCATTTGCCAGTTATCTATTAAAATCCAAATTTCACATACTCAATTATATTATGTGCATAAATAGTTATGACATCTTGTTCGTAAGAGTTCATCTAACGGTTAAGAATCACTTAAGAATGGAAATCGTTCTGAAATACGTTAGCGAAATACAAATAGTATCTATCTGGTAAGTATTTTGTATTCCAATTTAAGCAACTGCATTATTTATTGTATGCTTTTTAAGAACCAAAAGAATACAGTTTTTTTTTTTTTTTTTTTTTTTTTTGACTTGTCGTATAATTAAAATTTTGATTTCCGTACCTGATTGCAATGGTTGTTAATTTGTTATCATAATTCACCGTAGTGTTCTTGATACATTCAATAGGAGAAGTGTGCTTTGTTTTTTGTGTGCCACTTTATAGCTGGAAAACGCTTTAAAAATACTACGTACAAACTGTAAACTTGCCATTTGTTGCTCTTGCTCTTGCTATTGTTTTGTTGTAAACTTTAATATGTAAATACACACACAATTAACTACATATATATATATAGTATATATTATACATATGTACTACTCTTGTTGTTGTTGTTGTTGTTGTTTGTTTGTTTATCGCATAGATCGCTACACTTAAAAACCAATGAGCAAATAATCTAGGACATGTTTTAATATTTGAACTTCCTATACGACTACAATATGCTTTGTATATATGTTTTGTAAATATACTCGTAAGCTTCCCTATTTTAATGTTAGTATGTATTCATTGTTCTCACAAAATACCGTCTTATACCACACACATCTAATGTTAAGTCATTTGATTTGTATGCAACATACATCTGTACATACAAATATTCTTTATATACTGTCTGTGTATATGGAACATATCAATATAAAATATTGAAGGAGGGCACACGAATGAGTACAAATTTCTTACTTGCTGTTTGTTGGTGTTGATTTTTGTTGCATTAATTGTATGGCCTGCATATTATAATATATATATAATTATTATATACAAATATACTATATATATATATATATATATATAGCATATTTGTAATTTTGTTGAATACTCTTGCAGATGGTATTTTATATTCGATTATAGTTTATACAAAATTCTTGCGAACAATTCCTACAGTATTGACGAAGCTTGGTACATCAAGTTCTTATGCGTTTTTGAATAAAATAAGTCAGAAACGAACGGGTCGCGTCACTATATATACAAATATATAGCCGAGGGGTGAGTTACCAAATCAGCAAGGTCATTTTGAATATATATTGGACATAGGAAAGAAAGCGCGAGAAATCCAGAGGCAGGGGGAGGGTCAATTGTTAATCTGCTTTGGTTAGCTCAATTCACAACCATTTAAAGAAGGGAACAACTCTACATACATATACATATATACATACATACATACATATATATATATATATATATATACATGTATTAAGCAGCGCGAAATTGTTGTTTTTAGGCAATTTAGGAACACAAATAAACAATGCAAAAATCGTTGTTATTTTTGAGTTAGTCGGATTGATCATTAAATGAGTGTTTCTTGGTTTTTAGGAAATGCAAACTGCTCTTTGTATGAATTTAATTCTAACAACTATTAATTTAATTCGTTAACTGATTGGTGTTTATTTTTTTTAATATTTGTTTTGTTTTTTTTTTTCATTTTGTGTTGATTTTATCATAATATGCATTAGTATGCAAATGTATGTATGTTTTTTGGAGTCGTTTTTGTTTTTTGTTACGTGTTTTGTAAAGTAAAAGAAAACTCAAGCTTTGTTCTCAAGGTTCAGGTAATCAATTTCTAGTCTTATCTGTTGCACTGAGTAGTCTGCTTATAAAGATATACACACACACATATATATAACTTTCAATTTGTTACGCCATTTGCTATATGTTATATATTTCTGTATGCATACATATATAATTCATATATAAAGTACAATTTCAGATAGGCTCTTGTGTTATCCTTCTTCTTTCCTTTTTTTTTTTTGTTTTTTATTCGTTCAAGATATTTTCGTATTCGATTTCAATTTGGTTTCTTTGTGTTCATTTGTAATGTTATCTATTGTTTGGTCAAACGAGCAGAATTTGTTAACTTTAACAGATGCTGGAACAATGCTAACTATTTGTAAATGTTTCTGTTTAGTAGGTCATAAGTTAATTACGAGTACCTGCAAACTATAGTATAAATATACTTAGGTAAATTTGTGGCTTTACTTTTATTGCATTTCGCATTGAAACAGGATTCGAATTAGGAAATTTTTAAATTTGATTTGAGGTTTTTGTTTTTGGTTTTTGATTTTTTGTTTTTTTTTTCTTTTCTTTTCATATTTGTAAGTATTTAGAAAACGGTTAGCTGCTTAGTTAGTTAGTGTTATTTTCAATGCGAGCCTCCAGTTTCAAAAGGAAGATTATTTTTTAAGAATGTGTCTATTCACTTTTTGCTATTTATTACTAAAAATTTACTTCTCTTCACTTGGTCAGTTTTACATTAATTGTGATTTCAAATCGACTGTTTTTGTTTTTTTTAGTTTTTTTTTTTCTTTTTTCGTATTGCTGTTGTTCTTTTTTCTTTTATTTCATATATGTAAATATACACATGTTTATATGTATTTATACATATACACACACAAATGCATATACAGACATATATATGTATGTGTATTTAATTGATTCAAGGGAAGACATAACATTCTAGAAAAGGTTTTTACTGATTTGTGGTACAATATTTTGTTGTTGTTGTTTTCGTTTTTGTTTTTGTTTTTGTTTTTTTTCATAATTATTCATAAATATATATATATATATATGTATATAATTGTATATTTGTTACTGGTATATTTATGTATATATGTATGTATATATATTTTTCTGAATATATAGTTAAAGCAATGTTTTTTGTTTTTATTTATTTAAATATAATATAACTATTCATGACGTGTAAATATCAATATAATTTGTTGTAACTGTTTCAACTACTACAATAAGACAATATAGTTGCGTATATTGTTTGGTTTTGGTGCCACTATATATACGTATATATAAATATTTGTTCACGCTTTATCGTGTGTGTGTGTGTGAGTGTGTGTGAGTGTGTGTGTGTGTGTGTGTGTGTATTTGTGTCTTAAGTAAACTATTCCAGAACTGGCCAATTTCCTATAACGCGCACTCATGTGCAAAAGCACAAGACTCTTAGCTGCTTGTTGCTGTTATTGTTGTATTTATTTGTTATATAAATATGTTTTGTTGTTGTTTTGTTTTGTTGTTGTTTTGTTTTTTTTTTTTTTGTTGTTGTTGTTGTTGTAGGAGTGACACTTTAGTTAAGACAACATTCAAACACTTAAGATGCATCGCATTTCGATAAGTTAATATGAATTAATAAATACTTTTACTTTTATACTTATATAATGTTTATATTATGTTTATCATTTAAAATATCAAAAGTGGATGGAATTATGTGATTCTAGTTATTACACGCATATGTATATATATATACATATATATATATACTATAATATACATATATATATATATATGCATATAAATTATATAATATATCATTTTATTTCTTATTAATTTTTTTTTTTCGTTTTTGCATTGATTTTTCAGCAAAAATGTTGCTTGTGTTGCTTTTTCTTTTTGTTTTTTCATTTTGTTTTTTTTTGTTTTTTTTTTTTGTATTATTATTTATTTATTAACTCGCTCTTCGGTTAATGTACAAAAATATCTATAGAGATGGTTGCTGTAAATGGTGTAGATACATACATAAAAATGAAACCATTTTCGAAATATATGTTCATATTAGAAAATACAAATGTTGTGTGTAACTTAATGGGGATATAGATTGTGATTTTGTAAGACCCATCGCATATTCAATGATTAGTTAACAATTTTCACGCTACCTGCACAATATTCAATAAAATATCGTCCGACGGGTACAAGTAGAACAAATCAAAGAAGTTGAGGCCAAAATTAAACAACTATTGCTAAAAAAAAAACAATATAATTATAATTATCCAAAAATGTTGGTATTTCATCGTTGAAGGTACTTTTACCATTTAGAATGCTTAGTTGTGCTTTATTGTATACTTAATTGGTTCAAAGTTTGTTTGGAGTGTGTGTGGAATGTGTTCTCATGTGTGTGTGTGTGTGTGTGTGTGATATATGTATGTGTGTGCAGTGTGGCAAAACAAATTATTAAACATGAATATTGATGAGAGTGAAACAGGCAGAGAGCTAGCAGCTAGAAGGACGTCATTTTGTAATCAGTAATTTGTTCGTGCTTGGTAAAAAAAAAAAAAATAAATAAAATAAAAAATAAAATCAACACATAATTTGTTTAATCAGTTTCCATAATGCACCCAAATGTTAGCCAGATATGCTAATAAAAAGATTTCGTTCAATGAGTTTGCTCGTATTTTTTTCTTATTTAGTTTTTCTATTTTCTGGTTTTTTACTTCGAGTTTCTTAAGGGGATTCAAAGTTGTAAATGGTTTTACAATATTATTATTCATAGATATTCAAAGAACAAAGTTGATTTTCAAATTTGAGTACGCACACATAAAAAATTGTTGTATATATGTATGTATGTGTGTATGTATGTATGTATGTAAGTATGTCCTCTGTCATTATTTTTGGTTTTTTTGTTTCATCATTTCTCTTAACGATCATAAAATGTTTGCTAGTGCTTTTATTTTTCTTAATATTTGA
The DNA here is from genome assembly GCA_037043625.1 of Drosophila melanocephala. Classification (NCBI taxonomy): domain Eukaryota; kingdom Metazoa; phylum Arthropoda; class Insecta; order Diptera; family Drosophilidae; genus Drosophila; species Drosophila melanocephala. Next base: position 2,208,141 of record JBAMBD010000015.1, on the reverse strand, counting down.
TTTGTTTTTCTTTTTTTTCAAAATGAATTACCTAAATAATTGTTTCAAAAAGAAAACATGAATCTAAAAACGCTTGGAAAATATTCATAAGTGTGCCGGATAATGCCATAAAATGGCAAAATGGCGCCGGCACTTGACCGTTTATATAATATACATTAACACTATCACAGGCGGGGATTAAAAATAATAAAATATCATCTACAAGTATAAGTACAAGTATATATGTGTTCATCATGTCTAGGTAGAGAACCAAAGTGCGCTTGGTGGTCGAAGGAGTTTTATTCTTTTGGGAGTTGCATACCAGGATTACCACAACAAGGTAACAAGGTCCTGACACTTGCTGAACTAAATAGAGAGTGTGCCCCGATTTGTGGGCCGATTTTTGAATTGCAGTTAGTATTGTAATTGCATTTAAATGTATATGTATATGTATATGTATATGTGTATATGTATATGTATATGTATATTTATATGTATATGTATATGTATAATATGTATATGTATATGTCTATGTATATGTATATGCACGTATTTATATAATGTACATTACCTATGTAGTATGTATGTATATCATGTAGATTGATTTAGGAATTAAGTCGCATGCAAAGTTCGGAGATAGTCTGCCGTTGCGAATAAAATGGTAAAAGGTGTAAAAAGCCTAAGGAGTACAGTCAGCAAAAATGGTATAAGTTGGTTTGTTTTTCTTGTTGTTGTTTTTGTTGTTGTTTTTTGTTTTGTTTTTGGTTTTTCTTTTTTTGTTTTGTTTGTTTGTTTGTTTGTTTTTCGTGTATATGTATGTACGTAGCTTGTAAATAGTTGTATGCATATTCATATGATTCATACTCGTAATACTCTCGTATAGTCGAAAATCATAATATCAATTTGAATAGTTTGTTAAGCGTGTGTGGAACGTTCAATTCAGATATCGATACATCGATATCATTATCGTTATCGTTATCGGATATCAGATATCGGATATCGGATATCAAATGGCATTGCATGCACAAGGGTTAACAAGTTAAAGAGCCGTATTATGCAAGTAAGTACTATGTATAAGGAACATGAAGACTTAACCCTTGTGCGACAAAACTAAATGCTGCCCAAATAGTGAATACATATTATCAAAACAAATAAATTGCATTATTACATTTGCTAATTTTAGTTACTTAATTGCTTGAGTCGACTTTCCCAGCCCAAAAACTGTTGGTATTCTTCTCAGTAAAATTCATTCAAGATTTGAATCTTCTTCATTTTTCGATAAGATTAGTTCAGTTTTCGTTTTATATTCACTTTAGTTTTCTTTTTTGTATTTGTTTTTGTTTTTGTTTTTAAATTTTGCTTTGTATAATGTATATTCACTTTTTTTTTTTTATTTTTCGTTAGTCGGCAAGTAGCTAGTAAGAATGCCCTTGTATATATTTAATACATGTAGTGTATATATATACATATATATATCATATATATATATATATAATTGTATAAGACATATATTTTAAATTATTATTAATTCATACTTTTTGAGGCAGCTTTTTGAGTTCTAAACATTTTTTTGTTTTGTTTTTTTTTTTTTTGGTGTTGTTGTTTGTTGTTTTTCTTGTTGGTAATCGCAAATGTTAATGAAAACAATGCAGAATAGATGAAATACTCGTACCTAAAATCAATACAGATTACCAGATCTAGGAGTACATATTAGCTATGTAGTAAGTACTATGTATATGATATTACCATACTATATATATACATATGTATATGTATATGTATGCATGATTCTGTGGCTTTGTTTAGTTGTTAGTTGGTTTAGTTTTTGTTTGTAGGTTTGTTTGTTTGTTTGTTTGTTTGTTTGTTTGTTTGTTTGTTTGTTTGTTTGTTGGTTTGTTTGTTTTGTTTCCATTGTGCCTTTTGTTATTGTTATGCACACTTTTAGTTTTTAATTGAAATGCCTAACAATTCGTTTAACTTTATCTTGTTTTGCTTAGCAAGACACTTAATGTGTTTTGCTGTTGCTTTGGTTTTGCTGCATTTGCATTGAGTTTGGTTTCTGTAACTTTACAATATCATAAATAACTCACATAAAATTTCAACATCTTATTATTAGTTACTATATATATTTAGTTTGCTATATGCTAGGTACACACACATGTACATATGTATGTATGTAAGTATGTATATAAGGTGTATATAATTCATAAAACATTCTACTTATAATATGTATTGTTGTTGTTCTTCTTCTTCTTCCTCTTGTTGTCATTTGCTTTATTTTTTTTGTATTCAATTTTTATTTTCTAATGTTGGAAAACCGTTACGCCGTTTGAATAATTTTCAAATCTATTTTTTTATTTTTTTATTTAATTGTGGCAACGATTTTGGAGTTTTTCATTCCATGTAATTATTATTTATTTTTTTTTTGAATTTTTCTAGGCAAACAGATCAAAATTTGCCTTGATTTTCGTCTGAGTTTCAATGTGCACATACATAATGTATGCAAGATGTATGTATATATGTATGTATATACATATTTGGTGCCCAAAAATATTGTTGCTGTCTATTTTGCTTCCATTAGAATTATCGTTTTTGCTGTTGCGTCTCAAAAGTGTGTCTAAAAAATGTGAGGCACACTGAGAAATATTTTTGTGTTTGTTAAGCAAAATCAATAAATAAATAATGATTTATGTATATCTCAAATTTGTATTTAAAGCCTTTTGACAACACAGGGAAACTGTTTAGTTTAGTTTTTTTTTTTTTTGTATGCAACACATCTGCTCCTAGCGATAGATTTGCATTTCAATCTGAAAGTGAGAGAACCGGCACTACAAATACCTGACACCCTCCTAATTGTGTATATGTGTATATATGTGTGTGTGTGTGTGTGTGTGTGTGTGTGTGGGTGTGGGTGTCTGTATATATGTATAATGCAAGTCTCTTTTCTCAAATCATTCCCCAATTGTTGATCATATGGATATACATATGTAGATCTATATATATATATATATATTTATATCTGATCATATCGTACGTTCGTATATCATCGTTGTTTGATATTTAAATCAGTTGTATATATGTACCACTGACATTATGCTTAATTCTTACAAAATTGTGGCCAAAATGGTGTTGTGGAAGTGGTGTAAAATACATATTAGCTAAACTTGACGTAGAGTCCCCACCATCATCATTATTATTATTATTATTATTACTATTATTATTATTATAATTATAACATATATATCAATTTATTTGCTACAATTATTTGTTTTTGGATGTTTTTTGTTTTTGTTTTGGTTTTTGTTTTCGCATTGCAAGGCGCGCTTAGTATTCGGTTTTTTCTTTCGTTTTGGTTGGTCGAATCTTAAATATTACATTGTGGTTTTGTTTTTGTTTTTGTTTCTGTTTTTTTTGTTTTTGTTTTTATTATCAATTGTAGCTTATGCTTTTTACGTTTTGTATACGCAATTGTTTTAAGTGTAGTTATTTAGATACTTGTTGTAAAGTCGATTTTTATAATATTCTCTAGAATTCTTGTTTGCTTTTTCATACACGTAAAAATTGATGTTTTTCTTTCTTTTTCTTTTTCTTTTTAGTTTTGGTTTTTGTTTTGTTTTGTTTTTGAACAACCCAGAGATATTTAAATTGCATGCTGCGATTTGTGACATAAATCGAGCGTTATGCACATACATATATGTAGATATATGTATTGTACTAGTAGTAGTATATATATATATATATAGTATATTTGTATGTATGTAGATTTGTTTTTATTTATAATTCACTTCTATATACTTATGTTATGCATGCTACTAGTTAATATATATATATATATATATAGATATATATCATATCATATATATATATACATATATATGTAGATAGAAGTATGTATGTATGTATATGCTATGTATATATATTGTGTATGTTGTTATGAATGCTATGTAGATCTTCTGTAATACTCTGAGAGAAATTAGGAAGTTCTTAGTTATTCTTGGTATTCGTTTTTTGTTTTTTTTTTGTTTTTATTTATTTTTGTATGCTGTAATTACTACGATCTTTATTTTAGTATATTTTCTTTTGTTTTCCATCTTCATACTTTTGTTTTGGTGTGTTTTTTATTGTTGTTGCTTATTCTGTTTGTTTAAAATTCTAGAAAAATAAAAGCTTTCTAATTGCTTTGGTTTTCATATGTTTTCAGTATCCAACAGCGGAACATTCTAATCTATGCCAGAATAAACACTTGATTCCATTGTATAATTTGAATTGTATTTGCAACTTTAGCTGGATCTTAAACATGTTTCTTCATACTTCTTCTTCTCGATTTGTTTTGTTGTTAATGTTGTTGTTGTTGTTTGCTTACATTACTAGTACTAGTAAATATCTGTTGTGTTGTTTGCTAATTTTTTATTTTTTTTTGGTCAAAAAAGGACTCACTTAATTATTATTACAGCACATCAATAAACATTTAATTTATACGTTTACGTTTCTTTGCAAAGATCATGGCACTAAGTTTAGTATGTGAATGATAATTATAATTGTTGATAACACATACATGTATACATTTAAAAAAACACTACACAAACACACACACGCACGCACAACAAAAGAAAAAAATGTAACAAGTCAGTAAACTTGAGCACACACCAGGTGAATCAATCCATCAATCCATCAATCGATCATCAATCAAGCTATTAAAAATCGAAGAAATTAACAATCTACGTTGTGTAAATCGTATCTAGATATAATCGTTTGCATTTTATAAACATTATGATGCCAAATATGTTTAGCGTAGTGTAAATAATTCTCACTGATATGTACGCAAATTTAATACAACAACAACTCACACAGAGTTTCTATTCTTGTTTGTTGTTTGTTATTTGTTATTGTTAATTGTTATTTTATTTATTTGATTGCTTCTAGTAAAACATCGAATAGGCGTTTGGGCGCAACCGATCCTAAAAAGATTTAAAAGCATCTGATGTTTAATGTATGGCAGAGGGGTGGAGAGGGGCGGGAGAAGCAATCGTCAAAAGTGCAAGAAGAAAAGTGTGAAATAGTCAAATCGATTCTACAAGTTGTATATTTAAATAGAAATATAGGCAGCTAAATCTGCATTATTTAGACACATTTGAAAATATATTCTACAATATTCAATAATTCATAATTCACAAGCGGTTCTAATGCTAATTAAGTAATTAAGTCTTTGTTATTTAAGAATCTTGTTTTGATATCTTGCTGCTTGGCTTAAACTGTGTTTTTATTGTTGTTCTCTGGAGCTCTGAGCTATTTATGCTACCAAGACGTAAAATCTCTAATATTAACTAGACTTCAGAGTGGGACGTAAGTGTTCTACAATTGGCACAGTTCAAGAAGGCAATGATTGCTCTTCGTGTAAACGATTATCAGTTGCAACTGAAAACTGAAAATGCAAATTTAAAATCGGAAAACTCGAAATAAAAACAATAAACACAATAAAAATAAAATAAACATTCAAATAATAAGTAAGCATGTCGCTTTATTTTTTTTTTTTTGTTTTTTTTTAATTCATTTATATTTTTTATTTTCAATTTGTTTTAAGAAGATGAACACAACTCAATTGTTATCAACATTGTTTTTTTGTTGTTTTTCTTTTTAATGAAAAAAAAATTTTCTAAAACTTAAAAATAAATTCAAATTTGTCTTTCAAATCAAAATTGTAAAACACATAAACGCTTTTTCTTAATTTTCAATATATACATATATACATATATGTATATATATATATATAGATATATAAATAAAATGGTCATAATCAATAGAATGTATAACATAATTATGTATAATGATAATTGATATTTACTGAAGGAACTTGTACAGACACAGGATAGGCAAAGCAATTATATATATATATACATATATATATATATATATATATGTGTGTGTGTGTGTGTGTGTGTGTATGTGTATGTGTTTTGCTTATGTTGTATTCCTATAGAGGTGGAGAAGGACAAAGAAATTTATCAATCTGTAGTTGTTGTCTGTCAGTATTTAGTGTTGCTGCCTGCTTAATCACTTTTTGCACTCTTCTTAATTACAACTACATATGTATATCCTTCCTTTCAAGCAAGTTCACATACGTCAACTTTTATATTTTGTCAAAATGTTTGTTTAATTGATTCACTCGCGTTTAGGTTTGCTTGTTAAGTGAGTGTCATTTGTATATATATATATATATATATATATATATACATATATATAGTAGATGTTAACATACTTTTGATTACACAAGTTTGGTTGAATACAAAGATTTGATGTTTGTTGTTGTTGTTTGTTTGTCATTAATTGATTGCTTCTCGTTATGCTTTGGTTTATAATTAGACATATAAATATATATCCTTTTCATTTATGAACTGTCAGACGAAATCAAACTAATTCCAATTTCTCTGCCTCAAAACTTTCACATGGGGCATTGTTGTGTTTGCCAAGTGGCACAAACTTTATCATTTGTTGCGATTTGCTTCGATTTCTCATATCGTATCTTTGTTGTATATTATAATTTTTGTATTTTATTGGTTTTTTTTTGTTTCTTTTTTTTTTGTTTTGTTTTTTGTCTATAATAAGGCGAAAAATATCATCAAAAAATTGACGTACACTAGATTGTTTTTCTTTTGCTCATTATTGTAGTACATACATACAATATAATTATGTATACTTTCCATATTTATATATATATATATATATATATATACATATACCATATATATATATATATATGCATATATAGATGTATGTATATAGATTAAGTGTATATGTATATCATTTGTTATCCTCGTTAGTCAATTCAATGCCACGCCCAGAATTCAGCCAATGGGCGTACCATCTTTCAAAGAGCTTTTTGCCTAACTGTGTGTGTTTTTTCATCTTCTATGTGTTCTTCGTTTTATATTTAATAATTTTATTTTTTTTTTTTTCATTTTGGGTTTTTTTGTTAAGAGTAGAATTTCAACTTTTTCTTTTCGATTTCTTTGTTTTTTTTTTTCTTTTATTTTGTTTTGCTAATACATTTAAAAATTTCAAATAAAATACATAATATTTTGTATATGTTGTATATGTATATATAGATATATGTTTTGTTTTTTGTTTTTTTTTTTATCAATATTATTTTTAATATATTTATATTAAAATAATTTGATGTATAAAGCGTTTGGTTTTTGTTTTACATCATTTGTTTGACATTGTTTGTTGTCGATAAATAAATTTAACTAAATGCACAATATGATACAAGAATCTACAGAAATGAAACATGCAGCTAGGCAAATTTTTTGGGGCAGGGGTGGTGGGTGGTAGTATTTGAGTGGTGTAAATGGAGAGAATATTTAAAATGTTTTCAAGGTGTACACAGGCATTTTATGGTGTATATATGTGTGTGTGTGTGTGTGTATTGTTTTAGTGTATATTAGTTGACTAAACTAAACTACACCACGCCTTGCTGCGTAGTGTAACCTGACTTCATTTGCATGACCGAGCTGGCGTCGGCGCGACTTATCATACTTATTTTCTATATATATATATATATATATATATATATATATATATGTATATATATATGTACATATATATGTGTATATATGCATGTATATATATATATCTCGTTTTGTATATACTATATACTCCTGATTCAATATGTATATCGTATATGTATAGTGTTTATATGCTCTTTCAATCATCTAACTCAACATTTCATCAGTGTTCGTTTCATTCAACCCCATTCATTATTACAATTATTGAAACTTCAATTTAAATTGTTTTCGTTTTTCGATTTTCGTTTTTGTTTTAGCTGTTATCTGTTTGTCTGTTTATCATTATCATTAGCATTATCTTTGTTTTTGGTTTTTCATTTGTAAGCATCGCATCGAGGAACAATATTATTAACGAATTCAATGGGAAGGAAATGCAAACGCTGCGTCCATTGATTGCAAAATTGTTGTTATCGTTTATCGTTAATCATTTATCGCTTATCGCTTATCGTTTAGCGTTACCAATTTGTAAACGTTAGTAGTGGATTAGTTAGTGTATTGTATTTTAGTACATAGGTAAGTTGGTACATTCATATGTGTGTGTGTGTATGTGTGTGTGTGTGTGTGTAGTGTGTGTGTGTGTGTGTGTATGTGTGTGTGTGTGTGTGTGTGTGTGTGTGTGTGTGTGTATGTATGCGTGTACGTATGTAATTGCTACCAATTCTTATTTGTTTGCTTTGCTGAGCAAATTACTTTTCTCACAATTCATTTTCAATTCAATTTTCAATTTCACTTCTTTTTTTTTATTATTATTAGTAGTTCGTTATTATTATTATTATTATAATATATAAACAAAATTAATACGCTTTATAATTGTCATACATAATAGTTGTATTTAATATAGGTATACCATCATAATTGTTGTTTATTTAATTTCATTTTCATTTGTATATAATTAAAAAAAAAATCAAATAAAATAAAATTCTTTGGCAGCATCTTCAAATTTTCATCAAATATGCATTATACGTGATTTTGTGTTCTTCTTTTATTCTATATATATATTTTCATTCTATTCAATTTGTTAAATTTATTTTTTGGTGTCTGATTTATGCCGATTCAGTGTCTAATACAACGCACATAATTAAAAATAACGTGACTAAGAGACTTGAGTGTGTTCTAAATAGAATGTATATATAAACATACAGTTAGTAAGATTTTCCATTTTCTTTTTTTTTTTTGTTGCTTGAGTTGTAAACAAACACAAAATTTACGAAATATATAACACAAGAGAACATACAAGAATAATAAATAAAAGATAGGTGGAAAGCGTTCACTCTGGTCACATTGTACACAATCAATAGCAGTTAATGTTGTTGTTGTTGTTTTTTTTTTTTTATAGTTATAGTTATTAAATAATAATAATATGCCTTTTCTTAGTTCCCTTTTCGTTTTGTTTTTTGTTACTTTTGAATTGCTTCTTTTTTTTTTTTTTTTTTTGTAGCTTTGCCACAAAAGAACGGCCTTGAAAAAGTTATTGGCACGTGTGGGCGGGGTTGGGTAAATTGGGGCGTGACGTTACTTGGTTACGATACGTTACTTTACGGTTCAGTTAACCGGAGATTTCGTTGTCATGTCACGATCAAGATCAAGATCAAGTTAAGTAATAATATGTTCTACGTCACGTTGACATTGTTTATGGCTTACGCCGGGCGTAAGCGTCTTACGTTACGTTACGTTACGTAATGGTAAGTGATGCTTAATTTTCGTTTGCTTTAATGTGTCATTTAACGTGATGTTGTCGCTGTTGTTTCTCCGTTTACGTCACGCTAAACGGAAGCACGTAATCATGTCTTGTGTGACGTAAGCGCTGCTGACTAGTTCTGGCTCTGGCTCAATTATGTGTTCTGTGTAGTAATAGTAGGAGTGGAATCCGATGATTTGATTAGATTAGATTAGATTAGGTTAGTGTCGCGTTTCCCTTGTCCCGTGTCCAATGTCCAGTGCCACGCCCAATGGCCGACCAACCCTGCCGCCTTTGCCATTGGCTTAACTTACATATGGTTGTATATATTTTAGCTAAACGTTATACATATACATATACAGGCATATATATATAACTGTTATGTAAAAAGTTGTAGTTCATAATCTCAACTAAATTGTAAATTTGATTTAAACTTAAGCACATTTTTTCATAAATTTGTATGCAATAGGAAATCGATTAGTTTATATTATTTATATTTGTTTCTTTACTTTTTACTTTGCAATATTTTTTCAATCGTTTTTTTAGTTTGGAAAAGTTTTAAACGCATTGCATAAAAATCAAGTTTTCGTTTACTTAATATCATTTGTATTGGATTTTTTTCTTCATTTTTTTGTTTGTTTATGAAACTAAATCTAAAAAAAATTTTAATTTTGTTTCAAACAAAAATACATTTTTTTTTGCTGTTTGCTTCTTTGAACTAAAACAAAAAAAAAAAAACAAATATGTATATGTTATAAATAAAAGCGTGTGGAATTACAATTTCTTTTTTTTTTTCTTTTTTTTTTTTTTGTTAAGGCTTTTGTAATAACTAGAAACAAAGTGTAAAAAGTCGCTTTTAAAGTACGATTTTTGTTGACAATTTTTCAAAAACGTTTATAACAGTTTAAGAGTTTTTTTCTCACAGAAATTTTGTTGATTATGTAAGGCGCAAATAAGAAAAATAACACAAATTTGGCATATTTCACATGAGTTGTTGTATTTGTTTTCCTGTGTCTGCGATGTTTTTGTAGTTTTGTTTTTCTTAATACTTGTTTATTAGTTTGTATGTATGTTTGTTTGTTTTTTGTTGTAGTTGTACAAATAAGAAAACAACTCTCGATACGATTTACGAACATAAGAAATATAAGTAAATTCTCTAAGCACAATAGTTTTCTTTTGGGGGGTGGTGTGGTTGTGGACGCCTTTTGGCTCGATCTAGCCATTCAAATTATTGTATACAATATAACATGATGTAATTATTAATTAAATAGTAAACAAAAATCATCATAATAAACGTATTTATATATAAATTAAAATTATATTTCAACAGCCAAATTGTTCACAAAAATTGCATTTTCTTCTTTCTTTCATTCTTTCATTTTTTTCCTCTTTCATTTCTTCGACAACAACTTTGGGAGAAGT